>VZQC01008612.1:1047470-1090374 GCA_009823505.1 Rhizomys pruinosus | reverse complement strand
TTTTTTTTTTTTTTTTTGACGGTACTAATTGATGCGGGAGGACCAAATCTATTGTGGAGAAGCCATCCTGGACAGGTAGGCCTGAGCTGTATAAGAGAAGTAGCTGAGCAAGCCAGATAAAGCCAGTTAGTAGGAAGCTTCTTCCATGGTCTCTGCTTCATTTCATGCCACCAAGTACCTACCTGGAGTTCCTGCCCCTTTCCTTGATGGATTACAACCTGTAAGTCAAATAAGCCCCTTTCCTTCCCCAAGTTGCTTTTGATCATGTTCTTTATAACAGCAACAGAAAAGCAAACTAGAACAATGTCCAAAATATCATGGTACTAGCATAAAATCAGATACCCAGACTAATGGAACAGAATGGAGAATCCAGAAGAAAACCCATGCATTTATAGACAGCTAGCTTCCAACAAACATGCCAGGAATATACAATGGAGAAGGAGCAATTTCTTAATAAAGAAGGAAATTTAGAAAACTAGATATCTGCATGCAAAAGCCAGTGATCTCAGGACTCAAGATGCAGAGATGGAGCTGGTGATCCCAGTACTCAAGATGCTGAGATGGAGCTGGTTATCCCAGAACTTTTTGGAGCCTGTGATCCCAGCACTCAAGAGGCCTATAAGGAGCCCGTTATCCCAGGACTCAAGACACAGAGATGGAGCCTGTGATCCCAGCACTCGAGTTGCTGAGATGAAGCCTGTGTTCCCAGCATTCAAGACACCAAGATGGAACCTGTGATCCCAGCACTCAAGATGCTGAGATGAAGCCATGATCCCAGCACTCAAGACACCAAGATGGAGCCCGTGATCCCAGCACTCAAGACGCTGAGATGGAGCCTGTGATCCCAACACTCAAAATGCTGAGATGGAGCTGGTGATCCCAGAACTTTTTGGAGCCTGTGATACTTTTAACATTTATTAAAAGTATCCAATTCTTTATGTCCTCTAATGGAGGCTATTATTCAAGTTCATGTTTTAAATGACAAATTCAGAAAGGCATCATTTTTTGTTCTTATATTGAGTTCTTTTCATGTTCTTATATTACTTGAGTTCTTTTGCGTTGTCAGTATCATCCTATCCAAATCCATTTGCAAACATTAAACTTACTATGCATATAGTATGTAAATTTACTTCTTTACTTAAAAATACGAGGATCCAACTTTCTGTTTCTTGCAGTTCTTTCCACAATACAGAACATGTTGCATGCTGTTTGTGATTTCTGTTACGTGTTTTAACTGTGTATGCATTTTATCTCTAGATGTGATGCTGAAGTTCTTGGAGGGCAGATGTATATTTCTTGCTGATCTGATCAATATTCTCAAGCAAAAGAACCAAATTTTCTCTTATCTGCTACATTTTCTTGAATTTGTCAGAATCTCTTCCCATAATGATACATGTATATGATTATATGTAGTTCCCATGATTATATATATCTATGTATGTATACTTACATATATTTTTATTTTTTATTGAATTTGTGTGCATTTCATACAATACATCTTGATCATGTTTATACCCTTTCCCCTATTTGTAACCATCCAATGTCCCTCACTGGATTTCATGCATTCTCTTATATATGTTAAGTCTTATAGGGACAAATGTGTGTCCTCAAATGTCCTTTGGTATAGGTCTGGTTACCCTACCAAGAATCACACTCTTTTTATAAAAATTATTTTCAGTGAGTTTTTGTGCATTTTATATAATAGATATTAATCAAATTTAAACCCCCTACTGCATCTCTGCCGCACTCAGAGGCTCCCCCACACCAGATTTCATGCAGTCTGTTTTATCCCATCAAGCATTTGTACCCAGATGTCCCTCAGTATAATTCATCCATGGGATTCTAGACAATCTACCTAGACACACTCACTTAAAGATGATCTACTCTCCCTCACCCAGCATTAATCAACTAAAAAAGAGTTCTTCAGCAGGGTTGGGGCCTGCTGCACACTTCCCCTGTTTAATGCTAGGGTTTTGTCTGATTGAGATAGCATGGGGCTTGTGCATGCTGTCATCATTGTTGCAAGTTCATAGAAGCAGGTTCCCAGAGGCCTGAAAATCTCTTTTTCCTTATATCCATGCACCAAGCCTGGCTCTTACAATCTATCCATCCCCTCTTTGGCACTTGTCCCAGAACCTTGGGTGGGTGGGGTTTGACATAGGAATCCCATCCAGGGACACACACAGCTCTTTAAAACTTGGCCAGGTGTGACCTGTGTGCATCACACCATGTTGTATGAGGAAGCTTTGCTGGTGAGAGTAGAGGAATGTGTATTCTCTCTCTCTACCCCCCTGTTCTGCTATGTCCTTTGAGCATTAGATATAGAGATTCCACAGTAGATATATCACTTAGGGCTGGGCATCTCTCACACATATATTCTCTGTGTGTGACTGGTTGTGGAGCTCTGTAATAACCTCTATCCATTGCAAAAAGAAGTTTTTTGATGAGTGGTGCATGGCATACTTGTCTATAAATATATGGATCCAATTTTAGCATATAGTAAGAAATTTAGTTTGTCTAGAGATATGATAGAGATGGTTTTCTCTATGATCTATGAACTCTCTCACCATGTGTATTTGGCTATATTTACAACACCACCCATGAGTTCCTTCCCACTGAGAGGGCTTTAAATTCAATTAGATAGCTGTTCATTACCCCTGGATAAAAGTGCTACTACTGAACCAATAGAGATAGTTTGATGTGCCAGCCATTGTGGTTATTGGGGTTTAGAGTGGGGTTTAATCATTGACTGATTATCTTCCATAGCAGCTGCATACTATCCTGTAGAACTATGAGAGCTTGTCTCAGACAGAAGACTTCTAGGTCAGTTCCAGCTCTATTGCTCCAAGCCCTGTGTCTGAATTATGTCCTATCTTCAGAAATAGGGTCTTATCTTCAAGTTCTGGGCTGTGGCAATAGCCTATGTTAGTTTGGGAGTTTTTTGGAATATCCTGACCAAAAACTCAAAGGAAGGTTTCTCCTCATGTTCCGATATTGTATGCGTATTTTTCAGGGGGTTTGAGTTAACACATTTACCTCTGGCTTTTGTGCTATCTAAGCTTTACTAATCTCTCCTCTCTTTCTCCCCCTGTCTAATCTCTCTTTCTCATTCCCCAGTTTCAGAGACCCCATTTTCCCCTTAACAGTATCTGTCCCTATTATCCCTATATCTTGAGTTCTTCCTTCCCCTTCACCCCCATGGCTCCTCATATGTCCTTCCTTTCCCCATTCCTGGTTGAATATCTCCACTTCCCTCATTTCTCCTTTAACGTGTTTCCCACTATCCCCCTCTCTCAGGCTCTTTCTTCTCTTTGTTCCCTTGCTATTTTCCTTGCTTCTGTTGTTATATCAGGATATAAACTCACATATAGGGAATTGTTGCTAAGGTCCACAAATCAGGGAGAACATACGTGGCTTACTTCTCTTGAGTCTGTGTTACTTCACTTAGTATAACAGTTTCTAATTCTGTCCATTTACTTGCAAATTTCATAATTTTGTCTTTCTTACCACTGAGTACAACTCCATTGTTTAAACGCACCACATTTTCATTGTCCATTTGTCAGTTGAGGGAAATTTAGGTTGCTTGAATTTCTTAGCTATTGTGAGAAGAGCAGCAACAAATATGGATGTACAGGCGTCTGTAAAGTAGGATGAGTCCTTTGAGTATAAGGTTCCAATGGTTCCTCAAATTTTTAGTATTTATTTATTTATTATTCTTGCTTGTGTATGAATGTACTGTCTGCATGTAGGTTTGTGCACCCGTGTCGTGCAATGCCCCGGAGGTCAGAAGAGGGTGTAGGATTCCCCTGGAACTGGAGTCAAAGACGGTTCTCAGCCTCCATGCCATGTGGGTGTTGAGGATCGAACCCGGATCCTCTGCAAGAGCAGTCGGCACTCTTAACCGCTAGACCATCTCTCCAGCCCCAAATTTTTAGTTTTTTAAGAGTATCTGCATGGGTATATCTTTCCTGCATTTACACAAGTTTTCTTCTATAATCCTGTTGAAGTCTGAGCAGTGCCATTGTTCTTACTTGCTTATCCTTCCTGTACGCCTATGACACATAGATTTAGTCTTTTCATGGGGCCCCACCTTTCCTACATATCCCCTGTGTGTTTTAATTTTTTTAATAGTTTGTTTGAGGAGTTCTGTTCTTCAACTTTGCCATCAGCCTTGTATTCTGTTTTGTCTCATTCATTCTGCTTGTGAGGCTTTCTCTTGTCTTTTCAAATTGACTGAGTTTTTTAATTCCATCTGTTTTGTCAATTCACTTTTCAAGTCCTGAATTGTTTCTGTTATTTCATCCAGTCTTATAGTTGTTTTTTTATTTTATTTTATTATTTTTTATTTTTTATTTTTGTGTATGAATGTACTATCTGCATGTAGGTTTGTCCACCTGTGTCGTGCAATGCTGTGGAGGTCAGAAAAGGGTGTCAGATTCCCCTGGAACTGGAGTTCTCCTGGAATTGGAGTTACAGATGGTTCTCAGCCACCATGTGGGTGCTGGGGATCGAACCTGGGTCCTCTGCAAGAGTGGTCAGTGCTCTTAACTGGTAGGCCATCTCTCCAGCCCCTCTGCCATATATTTGTATTTTCTTGATCTTCTGCTACAAGTGTATGCCTGTCCTCTTTGAGTTCTTTTTTTTTCACATTGAGGATTTTTTTTCTTTTTTTTAATTGATGCTTTGTGTATTTCATACATCATTTTCCAATTCAGTTCAGGCATATATCCCCTTCTCTTCCCCCCACCCCACCCCTACCCATCCCAGATTTCATGTTGCATTCTGCCATAAACTTTTCTGCATCTTTCTCTGCTTTTTTGTTTTGTTTTGTTTTCATTTTTTTTAACGATAAGTGATAATTTGTGAGTACAAGCATCCTTCATGTAAAACCAATTTGCGAGCAGTTGTGCCCAAACCCACACAGTCATGGGTCCCACCATCCAGCTGGGGGGCTTGTATGTTCAATCAAGTTGATCAAATGAGTGTCCAGTCTATATTGTTGTAGTTTCACCATTCACCCCAATCGCATCCCTTACATTCTACCGCACCCCCTCTTCTGCAGATTGTTCCCTAGGCTTAGCAAAGGGGCACAGGTGGATGAGAAGCAAAACAGTCTACTTTCTCTGGAGCTGTTGTCTTGGTATCTAGTCAATTCTGGCTGTTTTCTTTCCTGGGCTGCCAGCTTGTCCAGGCACAACCTTTCGATCCTACTAATGAAGCACGTGCAAATAGATATATAGGTATTTAAACAGTATAATATATAGCCTTTTGATCCTACTAATGAAGCACATGCAATTAGATATACAGGTATTTAAACAGTACTAATTGTTATGGTAGGTTACTTTGGTATGGACACAGATGTTTGGATGGTATGTTAATCCATGAATTACATTTTCTTTTGTGAAGTATGACAGGGTCTTCGTGTGGCCTCTTTGAGTCCTTTGAGTTGTTTGTCTGTGTGTTCTTTGATCATGTTTATGGTTGTTCTTTGAAATCTGCATCAAGGGGTTCCTAAGGGTGATTCTCATTATAGTACACTTCTGTAGGACTGGTGGGTTTTGTTGGGGACACATCCTCTTGGTTTTTCATAGTATTTGTGTTTTTGCATTAATGATTAGGCATATGGATGTCTTTTGTTGATTGTGTGTGATAGAAACCTGCCCTTGTTTAGTTTAATTTTAGTTCTGTTTGTATTGTTGATGTGGCTTGGTTGCTTTCTGCTCAGTATTGAAAATTAGTTCGTGTGTGTTCAAGTTCTTGCAGGGTAGTAGGCTGGTTGGGTAGTAGGCAGATTTGTGATAGGCAGGTCAAGAGTAGGGAGAAGGGCAAGATGGAGGCGAGGATAGCTTGTGGAGGGTCCAACAAACAAAGCTGGAGGATTGGGATAGCTGGGTACACGAGATCAGGATGCAGTGGTGAGTCTGGACTAAGAAGGTAGTCCAGAGATCTGAGGGGGAGAGAGCAGGAGTGGACCAGGACCAAGGCTAGAATTAGGCTCAAATACAAGGAGAGAGTGGAGCTGCTCAGGCTGTAGTGGGAATCCCAGAGTCACACTCTTAAATGAGACTGAATCTTCCTCTTGCAACAGCCAGCAGTTGCCAAGAATTCCTGTGGTGGGATTTGGATTTCTTTTTTTTTTGTTGTTGTTGTTGTTGTTAAGCTCACCCAGTTTATTATCATTCTTTATCCAATTACATTTCTCCACAACAGTCCATTCTCAATCAATCCTATCACAAAATTTGAAAGCTTAAGCCAGGCATGATGGCACGCATTTTTAGTCCCAGCACTTGGGAGGCAGAGGCAGACGCAGACAGAACCTTATGGGATTGAGGCCAGCCTGGGATGGTCTACATAGCAAGTTCCAAGCCAGCTGGGACTACATAGTGAGATTCTGTCTCAAAAATAAATAAATAAATAAATAAATAAATAAATAAATAAATAAATAAACACATACATAAGTTTAACTGTTTCTTTGGTATCCATTTTCATATGAAATTTCTTTTAAGCTTGCATTAAGTAAATGTTGATGCTTTTCTGTTGCAAATCTTTAAAAACTGTTTAAATTTATTCCTTGAACATTTCATACATGTATATAATATATTTTGATCATTTTCACTCACTATTACCCTCTCTTATCCTTCTTCTCCTCCCTCTTGACCCCTTTCTATGTTGCAAGCACCCTCCTAGTTTGATGTCCTTTTGTGGGTCTTTTTTAAAACGACCCATTGAGTTTAATTAGTGTTGTTTGTGTGAGCCTGGGTGTGAAGTTATTTACTGGTGCATGGACAACTACCAGTGTCTACACCACTGAAGAAGAATGATTCTCCTGTTCCCCAGCAGCCGTTAACTAACAATCTCTCTTCTGTCAGGGCTGGGCCCCCTAATACCACCTTCTGCTAATCTGTCTTTTATGAAGGAGGTATTACCATGATCTTAACAATGGGTATGGAAAGCATATTTCTCCTCTCCTACAATCCCTTATAGTCTCACACAATATTTGAGGCTACTTATAAATTTTTTTTTGGTATTTTTGAGACAAGTCTCCCTTTAGTCCCAGCTGGCCTGGAGCTTGGTCTGAAGACCAGGCTGGCCTTGAACTTACAGAGATCCACCTGCCTCTGCCTCCCGAGTGCTGGGACTAAAGGCGTGCACGACCATACCTAGCAAGCTACTTATAATTTTTTTTCTAATTAAATTAGTTTTTATTGATGCTTTGTGCATTTCATACATTTTTTCCAATTCAGTTCAGGCTTATTTCCCTCCCCCCCCATCCCAGATCATGCATTCTGCCATAACTGTCCTGCATCTTTCTCTCAGTTTTTTTTTCATTTTTAGCTATAAGTGATAATCCATGAGTACAAGCATCCTTCATGCAAAACCTATCTGCAGGCTGTTGTGCCCAAACACCTACAGCCCCACCATCCAGTGGGGGGTGACAGGTTGTTTGTTCAATCAAGTTGATCAAATGAGTGTCCAGACTACATTGCTGTAGTTTCACCATTCACCCCAATCGCAGCCCTTACATTCTACCGCACCCCCTCTTCTGCAGATTGTTCCCTAGGCTTAGAAAAGGGGCACAGGTGGATGAGAGGTAAAACAGTCCACTCTCTCTGGAGCTGTTGACTTGGACTCTGGTCAATTCTGGCTGTTTCCTTTCATGGGCTGACAGTTTGTCCAGGAATAACCTTTCGATCCTACTAATGAAGAACAAGCAATTAGATATATAGGTATTTAAGCAGCACTAATAGTTATGGTAGGTTACTTTAGCATAGACACATGTTTGGATATGTTAATCCATGAATTACAATTTTCCCCCCTGTTAAATATGACAGGGTCTTACTGTGGCTTATAACATCTCCTAACCTGTAGAGGATGTAAGCTTGTGGCATCGGCCATGGGTTATTTCTCCAAGGGGAGAGCCAATAGCCAATTAGATTTGGGATATACAGGCACATGGCTGCCTCTGCTGCACAGTATTTCCAGGCAGGTGAAGTGTAGCTGGTGCTGACGGTGGAGTCTTGCTTGACTCAGGGAGACCCATATTTGCTTTATTGGTTTAGTGGCCTTTGGTAACACTCTCTGGCATTCCAGAGGCCATCTGTACACTTGCATGTGTGGTCTCAATACATCCCTCCCATGTTAACGTCAGGTCTTCGGCAGCAGGGTCTTATTGCCTCTCCTCCTGTAGGTATCCCAACTTAGAGGCAAGGAGCCCTTACCTTTTGTGGGGCCTTGGATCCCCTGGCCAACATCCACCTGGTAGAACAATCCATTGCTGATGTCAGAGCTCCTGTATTAATATATTTTGCCTGAGTGCATAGCCCTAGGACTTTAGTATTATATTTGGTTCTGAACAGAGAGTAATCCCTTCCACAGTTCCCATGTCTAGTAGTCAATTAAAGAAAGCAGTTTTACCGGTTTTATAAGAGATTACCTTTACAATAGTTGTCTCCAATTTACAGTTGGGGAACGACCTCATCATCATCATATTTCTCCTTGTTCTATGGGGGGAAGGCAAGAAAGTCTCTCATATCAGAACCTTTGTGGCACCTAGAAGGTAAGTTTCATTAGGACTCATTATAACTAGTTGTTACATGTAGGATCCACAGAGGGGTTCGATGTTTATGGCAATCTGAGGCTTTTCTTCCTTTGAATGTTCAGACGGGTCAGCCTTTCCGTTGCCACTTTTTGGTACATCCTACTCAATGCAAACCTGTATCTTTTCTTTCTCAGCCGTTAAGTTGGTGACGTTTTGTCCTGTTGGAACAAACAAATCTTTTCCCATAGTTAGTTTTAAGATTTGAATTGCAAGGGTTTGATGAAAAGGTTTCATGTCTTTCTGTATTCCCCCCCCCTTTTTTTTTAGCGTATGAGTCTCCAGAAGACAGTTGTATTATATATGACTATAGGGTGGAGTCAAGGCACAGATTTCATCAAATTCACCCATGTTGTTTTGGGTGACTATATATGATTAACTTGGGAAGCAAACTTAATTTTTACGTTAAATCATCTTAAAGAGAATGCTACAAGGTGATACTGTACAACAGAGAAATTATAGAGAACATTTGTATGTGTCAATCCCAAAGTTCTTGCTCTACAGATTTTATGTAAAGCAAATGTGGGCAACAGCGAATTATATCTCCATTTAATTCAGATGCATTACCATTTTTATCAGATTCTGTAAACCAATGTTGTTTAATATACACGTTTACTTTTACTAAGTCCTAAAACACCATGTGTCCTGTAGACAGTGTCTAGGCGAAACTGGGTACTTGCTGAGCTCACTTAAATATAAATACTCAATTAAATATGCCTTAATTGAATATACATCCGTGTCCCTCTCCCACCCATCCCCCCTTTCCAATTCACCATTTCAGTCCATTTTCTGATGCAGTCTTTCTGTTGTTCTTTTACTATGCATCCCTCTCCATGAGAAATATTTATATCTGGGTTGTTGGTACTAGCATCCACATATGAGGGACACCATTTGTCGTTTGTTTTTCTGGGACTGTGTTACTTCACTTAACATAATGTCTTCCAGCTCCATCCATTTACCTGCAAATTTCATGATGTTGTCCCTCTTTACTGCTGCATAGTATTCCATTGTATACATGTACCACATTTTCTCTATCCACTCATCAGTTGAAGGGCACCTGGGCTGGTTCCAGCTTTTTGCTATTGTGAACAGAGCTGCAATAAACATAGCTGTGCATGTATCTTGCAAGAGCAGTCGGCGCTCTTAACCGCTGAGCCATCTCTCCGGCCCGTCGGGGATTTGGATTTCTTATCCTCTTCCTCATGTCTACACTGGGCTTTTGTCTGGCTTGAGCTTACATGGGACTTGTGTATGCTGTCACTATTGCTGGGAATTCATATGAGTAACTGACCATTTGCCTGGAAAAAATCAATTTCCTTGTGTTCATTAACCACTTCTAGCTTTGTCTTTCTACCTAAAGTTCTGCAGTGATTCTTGAGTGTTGGGAGGCAAAATTTGATGGAGGTGTCCTATGTAGTGATAAGCACTCTGTAGCATCTTGTACTCTGCATGTTGGCCAGTTGTCAGTTTCTGTGTTAATTGCCATCTGCTGCATAGGGAATCTTCTCTCATGAGAGTTTATAGATGTACTGATCTGTGGGTATAACAATAGTCATTAGGAGTCTACTTGATGCTATATCTGTTTAGCAGAATAATAGTATTAGGTTCTCCCCTATGGTCTGAGACAGGTCTAGCCACAAGTTCATAGGCTTGATATCAATGTCAGAATGAACTCCATATTATGAGGAGATCTTAAATTCCATTAGAAAGTCATTGGTGGTTCCCATAATATACATGCCCATATTGTATCAGTGAGCATATCTTGCAAAGCCAATTGCTGTAGCTCCCAGATTTACAGCGGGGTAAGGCCAATGATTAATTTTCTCTTCTGGTAACAAGCATAGCACCTTCCAGCACTATGAAAGCCAACTTTGAGTAGAGATTAAGCTTTGAAACCAGTGCTAGCTGATTTTGCCTTGTGTGTTCTATAGCTGATCATGGTAGTGTCTTTAGCAATAGGGTCTTATAGTCAAGTTCTGGTGGACAACCAAGATCCAGGGCAGTGGCCAATAGTGTTTGAAGGTCTATGAGAACCTGGCCAGCAGCTTCAAAAGGAGTTCATTCTTGGCATTGGGCTTTTATTCTGCCAGCATATGTACTTTAAGAAGCTTCCATGGAGGTGGGTTTCCTGTGGCTTTTTCTGAAGGACTCGTATTACTTACCCCTCCCCATATTCTCTCCTGAACCCTGCCCTCCCATTCTGAAGCCCATTTAACTCTTCTTACTCTATGGTTTCCATTTCCTCATGTTACTGCGCTTTCCTTTCCCTCCCATGAAGCCTCCCCCTGGCCATTTATTCATTTCCTGACTTCTTTTGATTTTCCGATGATATATGCATATCTAAGAATTGAAAGCTAACATCCAGCTCTGACCGAGAACATGCGATGTATATCTCCTGGGTTTGATTTACTATGCACAGGATGATTCTGTCTAGTTCCATCCATTTTCCTACACATTTCATGTTAATGTTTCCTTTTTTTGGATCGAGCATTTTCTCCTTTATGGGCCTCTCATTTTCCTAGCTTCTGCCATAAGAACATGCTGGTGTGTAAACTTATGTACTGGGATTTGCCTCAGCCTTGATGCTGAGATGACTTCTGCATGAGTCCACTTCTTCCTCTTTAGGAAAGACAGGAGTCCTTAGTTTGGGGCTTGGGTCTAACTTTATTAATTCTTCCTCTCCCCGAATCTTGTGGTTGTATAGATAGTGAGCTCACTGTGGACCTAAGCCCAGTTTCCACAAACAACCAACACATAATGCATATGTATATAAGCATGGGCGTTGGGACACCAAAGCTTCCTGATTTCCTTCGGGGCCTGGCACCTACTAGAGAGGAAAATAAGATATCCAAACCATTGCCCTTGTGCCTATGACACTGAGCTTTCCAGCACTCAGCTGTGCCCTCTCTAGACGCAGGAGGCAGCACCTGAACTAACTCTTTCCTTTTACTACTCATGCTCAGCCCAATTGCCTGCTTGGTATTTGCTCCATCACCGGGGCTGCCATAGGTAGGTAGGAATGAAGTAGCCAGGTGAGAGTGTTTCCAGAAAGGCTGGGGCAGGACTACTGCTTATAAGACGGACATCCTGAGAGGAGCAGTTTAGCCCAGCCACAACTGCAGAGCCATCAGGGTGTATCAGTGTCACTGTGTCCAAGTTGTTCTTCTCACTGTCCACCAGCACCACTCTCTGGGATCCCTCAGGAATGAACTTGCTGAAGTGGCCAAGATGGCTGAACACAGGCTGCTTATAAAATGTGTCTGGCAGTATCTACAATGACGGGACTGTCAACAAATTTGTGGACACAGCTGGGCCCCCTTCAGTCCAGCCAACCCCTTGGAAAGGAGGTTTGTGATGATGATTAGACTGTACCACATCCTTCAATCCCAGGGGCCCAAATGCACACTCTACACTCAGAACTTGGAACCCACACAGGTCTCTGAGGCAAAAAGCATGGCATTGGGAGTCAAGGGTTGTATCACTCTTATGTGGGATTTTTTTTGAGCCAGAAAGTCCAGGTACCAGTGCTTAGCAATACCATTGCCATACTTAACTATTCTCTGGGTCTACCAACATGACCTTTGCCCAGCAGGGCAGCAACAAATGCTGATCAACCAGTATGAGCATCTGGACATTGTGGTGAGAATTGTTGACAAGGGTTGGCCCTAGGTCACTGGCAATGAAGCTTAGGCACTGGAAAAAGTACTCACTAATGAACCCTACTCACTCTCCACTGTCACTGCCCAGAAGTTTAACTCATACTCATCATAAGCCTCCAGAAATTTGACAAAATACTTGGCCCAGGTCTTGTGATGGATATCCCTTGGCCAGCAATTGAGTGACCCTACCCATTCACTGACCTGTTGTTCTTGACCAAAGGAGGTGATATCCAGGTACTGGCAAGGAGTAGGATGGGTATTAGGTCATCTGCAGGGCTTGGTGTCTTCTGGAAGGCTTAAGTTATATAGCTGGAAGTCATTAGGGGTGTCAGCATAGGTGTAGATGTAATGAAAAAGTCACAACTGGCCATGGATACCTGGACATATATTCAATTCCTTCTTCAGGGAAGTACGATTTGAGGAGCAGATTCTGGACAGAGGGAGACAATGCAAAGATATTGGGAGCAGCAGCATCTGTCACTGCTCCTCCAAAACTTTTCACTTTCTGGAACTTTTCTTCTGGCTGCAGGGTCGGTAGAAGCCCCATGCCTGTGTTATTGACCTGTATGGACCCCATCCTCAGCTCCATTTATCATCCACTTCCTGTTCTCTTATTGGACCTGAAGGTACGAGGAGCAGCGTGGGTGGGTCAGGAGGTCAAGAGAGTCACAGTACATGGCATTGCAGATGCAGACCACTGAGCTACAGTCAAAGCTTTTAGAAATGAAGGCCAGGGTACCTGATGTTCATGACCCTGCCTGAAGTAGGCACAATCCTGTAATGGGAAAACATGCTTTACCTCTGACAGAGGATTAGTATCTAGAAAATAGAAAAATTCAAAAAGCTAAATATAAAAATACAATTAAAAATTGGGACAAAAAGCTGAACAGGGAATTTTCAAAATCTGAAACACAAATGTCTGTGAAATACATTTTAAAAATGTTCAGGATCTCCAGCACACTCAATCCCACACCCAATTTTTGGCACTTATTAATTTATCAGTTGGTTGAATACTATCTTTTTAGGAATTCCACTTAAACAGGATTGCATAATGTGTATCCTTTGTTAAATGACTGAATTTCCTCAGCATAGAGTCTTTGAGATTAATCCAAGTTGAGCATCAATAGTTTTTCATCTTATTGCTGGATAACATTCCATTGTATGAATGTATCTTCCTCTGAATCAATTAGAGAACATTTATTTTGAATGTTGGTCAATTGTGAGTAGGGCTGCTATAAATATTCATGAATTAGTTTTTGTATAAAACAAAATTTTAATATCTCTAGTGCATACATTCTCAATGAATGAAATATTATTCCTAAGAGGAAAATTGGTTTTAGGAGGGAAATATCATATTCCTCTTATGCATAAAGTACAGAAACATCTACACAAATAAGTATCAATCTGTCTTAGTATTAAGTTTCATGAGGAAATAACAAAACAGTTTACTGCAGACCTGGTAACAAAACACTTATTTAGAAACATTGGTCCTTAGCACAGACCTACAGGTAGGATTGTGGGATATGAGTATAGAGATTTGTTTTGTTGTCTAACACATTGCCAAATGCTTTTCTGGAACAGGGATATCACTTTGCATTCCCACTAGCAGCGTACAATGTCCCAGTTATGTTACACTTTTGTAGATCTTCGTATAACCACTGTAATTTAAAATTTTTTTAGATGTATTTGGTACCTTACTATTATTTTATTTTGTATATACCAGTTTCTAATATCAGTCAACACATTTTTATGTGCTTATAATACCTTTGGTGAACTTTGAGTCCTTTTGTGATTTAAAAATTACCTTTATTTTTTTTTCCACAGCAGTTTTCCATTTACAGAAAACAATGAAGGAAATACAGAGTCTACATATTCTACCTTATCTCCTCAGTCCCCTATTATAAAAAATTTGCATTAGTGTGGTGTATTGTTGGCAGCCTACCACACAGACAATGTGTGCTGTGCCACGCCCTAAGATGGCGCCGACTTCCTGAGTCACTACAAGCCGCTTCCCGCCGTTGCCTTTGCATTGGACAAACTGCGCATGACTACTACTCTCTGGGCCCGCGCCTTGGGCATGCTAATGAGGCTTCAGGGCACTGCACCAATCCAGAGCATACACGAACCCTCTGGACTACTATATAAGCAGTGCTTCTGCCCCATTTCGGAGTCCTTCTCACAAAAGAGCTGTGCACAATAAATATTGCCACAGAAGAATCCTGTTGTCCGTGTGAAGTTCTTGCCGGCGAGACTGCTGCGCGTGACAAGTGGTGCCGAAACCTGGGACCATGACAGTGTATGTGTGTGATGGGAGTTTTAATTTTGAATTTGTTGGGATCTAGAATCACAAAGGAGATGCACCTCTTAGTATGCTTTTGAGGGGTGAGCCTGAAGATGTTAAGTGAAGTGCCCACTGTGTGTGACATCATTACCTGCCCACTGTGCATGACATCATTACCTGCCCACTCTGTGTGACATCATTACCTGGCAGGGAATACTGGACTGTATAAAATGGAGAAATCGAGGTGACATGAGCAGGGGTGCATTCACTGCTGTATATGTAACTGCTTCAACTTTCCTATAATTATAGAGTACATTTTAAAGTATGAACTGCAATAAATCCTTTCTCCTTTAAGTTGCTTTTGTCAGAATATTTCACTACAACAGAAGTAAAATAGACCAAGACAGTGTGTTCCAATATAGGCCAATGTTGATACACTTTATTAAGTCGAATTCATTGTTTATAAAATCTATGGGTTTCAATAAATGAGTAATATCACATACCCACTATTACAATATCAGACACAATACCACTTTTCATCCACTCTTCCCCTTCGCTACAAAATTGTGGTAACCATGGGGTTTCATTCCATTTTCTATAGTTTAACTTTTTCCCCCCAGAATTCCATAGTGTTGGAATCATACAGTTCATAAACACTTTAGGCTGGCTTCTTTCACTTATAAATATGCATTGACACTTCCTGCCTACCTTTTCATCACTTGGTAGTTTATTATCTTTAAAGTTGAATAAGATTTCAGTGTGTTGCTGTACTACTCATCCATTCAAAGGCAGCTTGGTTGCTGCCTTGTTCTGAAATGAAGCCATTAAAACTTTGGTGCATAAGCTTTTGTGTGGATGTACATTTTCATAGCATTCCCAATTTGCTTCTTGAATTAAGCATAACTCGATATCAAAATCTGACAAGTTTGTGAAGTAGAGCAATCTTTCAGAGTAGCTTAGACAAAAGCTTCCTATATACTTATTAAGCCAAATGTGTTATATTGAAGCAAATGTACCTTTAAACTAAGTTCGATTTTTTTTATTCAAGAATTGACATTTGTAAACCAATCATGCAATTTACCACATTAAATAGAATAAATCATATAATAATCTCAATCATTGGACTAAAAATTGGTTAAGGTAGAGACAAGGCATCCCTCACAGAGAATGAATCAGGAGTATGCACGCATTTGCACATGCACAAACACCCCCAGCTCTCGCTCCATAAATGCTTCACCTGTCAGTTATTTCATATATGAGTTTCCAAAGCTCAGATAAAATTTTTTTTATCTTTTTGAGACAAGTTCTCCCTGTAGTCACAGGCTGGCCTGAAACTCACTGTGTAGACCAGACTGACTTCGATCTTACACAGATCTGCCTGCCTCTGCCTCCCAAGTGCTGGGATCAAAGACATGGGCCACCATGCCTAGCTGAAGTGCAGATAATTTGGAGAAGTTTGGGCTCTGAGGTCCGGTGGGATGACTGCAAACCATGATCTCTCTCATGCAGTAGAAGGGGGGGATCCACTTGCTGGAACAAAATAGATGCTGCAGATATATTTATTTAATCTTTGGGGTAAAATGCTACATCTAATAGGATGGCAAAGTACAGTCCAATTGCACCTATGACAGTTTCCTTTTATTAAGCCCAGGGACAAAATCAAAAACAGAAGAAAAACGGTGACTAGCCTGTCTGTGCAAATAGCACAGACTCACACTTCTTTCTTCCGAGGAATTTTCCAAAGAAGGAACACATTCCTCTGTAACCATGAACCCTATAGCTGTGGAAAAAAGCCAGACTTTCCATGGCTTAGAGCTGTGGTATAGCCCAAGTGTCTGTCTCAGAAAATGGTAGCACTGGGAGCTGAGGGACAGAGACAGAAGTTATCTGTGGGGCTAGAAATCTAGAAATCAGACAGGCCTATGTGCTACAGATGGCCACAGTGCTTCCTCCATGGCCCAGGAAGCAGCCCATGCAAGACTCCAGGGAGCCATATAAGACTGAGGAGATGCAGGCAGCTCTGCTTCATCATCTCATTTTTTGATATGCCATATTTAGTTAGAGGAAATTATTTTTTAAATTTATTTTTCTCTATGTGTATGAATGTACTGTCTGCATGTAGGTTTGTGCACCCATGTCATGCAATGCCGCGGAGGTCAGAAGAGGGCGTCAGATTCCCCTGGAACTGGAGTTTCAGACGGTTCTCAGCCACCATATAGGTGCTGGGGATCAAACCCGGGTCCTCTGCAAGAGCAGTTGGCGCTCTTAACTGCTAGGCCATCTCTCCAGCCCCGAGGAAATTATTTTTAAGGGATACACACTTCACAGAATTAAGTTCGTGAACCACTAGAAAAAAACATTCTGGGGCAAAGACTGATGTATGGTAAGGAATTCAAGTTTCACCCTGGAATCAATGGAAAGCTCTGCAATATTAATTAGGACAATCCAAGTCAAGGGAAGACCAAGGGTAAGGGGTAGGGGAGCAGATTAGATGTAGAGAAGGGCTGTAATTTGGAAGGTGCATTCTTTCGTTGTAAAACCATGAAATCCAGACTGTAAGGACAAACTCTGTCGCCCATGAAAAGATAGAGTCTTTGTTTCCTTATGCTTATGTAGCACTTTTAATAGCCTAACAAATACTGATGATCTTGTGGTCTGTGAGCTCCCACAGAGCACTGTACTGGGTATCAGGAGCCATACACCATCACCGGCCTTAAGAATCATTTCCCCCTTATCTTAGACCTGCAAGGGGCCTCCAACCAACTCTGGATTTAGCAAATTTCTACTTAAGGATATACCAAGTTGTTAAAAGCAGATTCTAGAAAATGAGATTCACTGGAGAGAGCGGGTGCACAGGTTTAGATCCTCATCCCAACTCTGTTTTTAAATAGCAGGAGAACTTGGACAGCACCAATGGAAGTTTTCAAATCTGATAACAAAATGGGCACACAGCCCCCAAATACTGACATTGGGAAAACCTACCACCTTCAAATGTAACTCGACTCATCTTTTTATATAATTAATTATCAAAATACGGAAGTCAGTATTTGTCATCCTAAAATAGGAATGGCCCATATGTTGGATTTAAACATGGAATAAAGTTTGCATGTCTGGCTCCCCCTTTCCTCCACACCCACTCCCTCTGGGCTGACATATTTTTTGTTTGTGCTGAACTTGGAAATAGAATGTTTGTGGCTTTGAGGCTCCTCTTGTTTCCTTCTTTTTTTGTGAGCAGTGTAACATACACTTCTATTTTGGACCAAGACCTTCTGTTTTGAAAGTTTTAGAAAGAGAAAAGGCCTGTGGCCCTTTGTCAGTATAGCATATGCCAATGCAAAGCAGAATTAATGTTTTGAAAAAGAGGAGTATACTTGTCTTTAACCTTTAAGGTGCTATAGCAAAGGACAGAAAAAGTTGCTGGAACCTCAGAGAAGTCAGATCTGCACACGAATAAGCAAGCAGGACTGCAGGAATCCAGGTGGAGGGAGCTGGGCAGTATACTCTCTGGAGAAGGTAGGCTTCAGACCTGAGTGGTTTCCATGTTAGGGACAGGTGGGATGCTATGGACTTGAAGATGAGCAGGTACTTCTACTACAAAAAGTGGCCTTTTTTCCATAGGACCACACAACCAGAGGCGGAAGTTGGCCTACAATTATGAGACCGAGCAGTGCTAGAACTCTTTCTTTCTTGGTTTCCTTGAATATCCTTGGGCAGTGTGTGCTCTGAAATGTTTAAAGACTTCAAAATTAGATGCAGGTTACTAGCCATGGAGACTTTGAACGCATCACATTTCTCATCAGAGCTTTATTCTCTTCTTCTGTGGAATGGGAATAATGACAATACATTTTGTGCAGATTAGATAGGGAAACAAATAGAAAGTATCCATAAAATACTAAGTGCCATGTGCTCATTTTTATTATGGCTATTACTATTCTATGACTTTAAAAAATGTAAAAATAAGGTAAGCATTTGGTATAAAACCCTCAGACTACCCAACTCTGAAAAACCTTTCTTATTATCATTTTTTGTTCGATCTATATAGAATAACAGAGTTCTTTTCTCATTCACTGTTTTAATTAATCAAGCAGTCACCACTCAAGAAATACAATCTATTTATGCCTCTAATAACATGTGGTTAATGTGCTGAATACAGCTGTGTGATATAGAGTGTGCACAAGCTATACTTATGGGCAGGCTCATTTCAGGACACAGATGACTGTAGAATTTGAAGCTTCTATTTAGGCTTCAATTCAGCTTCTCTCATTTTGAAGATAACTAAACTGGGACTGAGATGAGGCATGGGGTCAGAAGTCCTCGGAATTAGAGATGTTCTTAAGGGAAGTTATCTAATTGCAGGTTATATCTCTCTTGCAGCATCCCTGACATGCTGCCTTCTTCTTCTTCTTTGCTGTTTATACATTCCCAGGAAGCTATCTCTCAGAGGCCACTCATTGTCTATTTGAGCTAAGAAGTCCAGAAACTTCCTTTCAGTGCATACTGGCATTCCAGGCCATGAAGAGATCACTGTAGTCCAGCTCTGAGCTCCATGAAGTGGAGTCTGATCCTCTTCCCCATTTGGGTGCCTTCATGATTTTCTGACAGCATCATGCTTACCCAAGCCCTTCCCATATTGGGGTCTTTCATTAGCAGCCTTCCCTGTCCTCGAAGCTGATGTTCTGAACTCATGCACTGCATAGGAATCATAAGTCGGGGGCTGGAGAGATGGCCTAGCGGTTAAGAGCGCCAACTGCTCTTACAGAGGACCCGGGTTCAATCCCCAGCACCCACATGGCGGCCGAGAGCCATCTGTAACTCCAATTCCAGGAGAACTCCAGTTCCAGGGGAATCCGACATCCTCTTCTGACCTCCGCGGCATTGCACGACACGGGTGCACAAACTTGCATGCAGTCAGTACATTGATACACATACAGAAATAAATAAATGCCGGGCTTGGTGGCACACACCTTTAATCCTAGCACTTGGGAGGCAGAGGCAAGCGGATCTCTGTGAGTTTGAGGCCAGCCTGGTCTACAGAGTGAGTTCCAGGACAGCCAGAGCTACAGGGAGACCCTGTCTCAAAAAGATAAAAAAAAAAATTACTCTATTGATAAGATGGTTGGAATTTTGAACACTGTGTATTTGATAGTGTTTAGTAATATAAAATGTTTTAGGTACAATAATATTTTGATTATGTGTTTTAGGAGATACCCATCTGTATTAGTCGCTTATCTGTTGCTGTGATAAAACCACCATGAGCAAGGGAACTTATAAAAGGAAGAGTTTATTTGAGCTTACGATTGATGGTTCCAGGGAATCAGAGTCCATTGTGGCGGGAAGCATGGTGGCCAGGGCTGGAGCAGCAAGCCNCCCTGCCCTCCCATTCTGAAGCCCATTTAACTCTTCTTATACTCTCTCTGGTTTCCATTTCCTCCTGTTACTGCGCTTTCTTTCCCTCCCCTGAGCCTCCCCCCTGGCCATTTACTTCATTCCTGACATCTTTTGATTCTCCGATGTATATTGCATATATAAGATTTGAAAGCTAACATCCAGCTCTGACCGAGAACATGCGATGTATATCTCCTGGGTTTGATTTACTATGCACAGGATGATTCTGTCTAGTTCCATCCATTTTCCTATCACCTTTCATGTTAATGTTTCCTTTTTTTGGATCGAGCATTTTCTCCTTTATGGGCCTCTCATTTTCCTAGCTTCTGCCATAAGAACATGCTGGTGTGTAAACTTATGTACTGGGATTTGCCTCAGCCTTGATGCTGAGATGACTTCTGCATGAGTCCACTTCTTCCTCTTTAGGAAAGACAGGAGTCCTTAGTTTGGGGCTTGGGTCTAACTTTATTAATTCTTCCTCTCCCCGAATCTTGTGGTTGTATAGATAGTGAGCTCACTGTGGACCTAAGCCCAGTTTCCACAAACAACCAACACATAATGCATATGTATATAAGCATGGCTGTTGGACCCCAACAGCTTCCTGATTTCCCTCGGGGCCTGGCACTACTAGAGAGGAACAATAAGATATCCAAAACCATTGCCCTTGTGCCTATGACACTGAGCTTTCCAGCACTCAGCCTGTGCCCTCCTAGCGCAGGAGGCAGCACCTGAACTAACTCTTTCCTTTTACTACTCATGCTCAGCCCAATTGCCTGCTTGGTATTTGCTCCATCACCGGGGCTGCCATAGGTAGGTAGGAATGAAGTAGCCAGGTGAGAGTGTTTCCAGAAAGGCTGGGGCAGGACTACTGCTTATAAGACGGACATCCTGAGAGGAGCAGTTTAGCCCAGCCACAACTGCAGAGCCATCAGGGTGTATCAGTGTCACTGTGTCCAAGTTGTTCTTCTCACTGTCCACCAGCACCACTCTCTGGGATCCCTCAGGAATGAACTTGCTGAAGTGGCCAAGATGGCTGAACACAGGCTGCTTATAAAATGTGTCTGGCAGTATCTACAATGACGGGACTGTCAACAAATTTGTGGACACAGCTGGGCCCCCTTCAGTCCAGCCAACCCCTTGGAAAGGAGGTTTGTGATGATGATTAGACTGTACCACATCCTTCAATCCCAGGGGCCCAAATGCACACTCTACACTCAGAACTTGGAACCCACACAGGTCTCTGAGGCAAAAAGCATGGCATTGGGAGTCAAGGGTTGTATCACTCTTATGTGGGATTTTTTTTTGAGCCAGATAAGTCCAGGTACCCAGTGCTTACGCCAATTACCATTGCCATTACTTAACATATTCTCTGGGTCTTCCACATCCGCCTTTGCCCAGCCGCGGCAGCAAACAAATGCTGATCAACCAGTATGGTCATCTGGACAATGTGGTGAGAATTGTTGACAAGGGTTGGCCTAGGTCACTGGCACTTGAAGCTTAGGGCACTGGACAAAGTACTCACTAATGAACCTATTCACTCTCCCTGCACTGGCAGTAGTTTAACTCATAACTCATCATAAGCCATTCCAGAAATTTGACCCAAATTACTTGGCCCAGGTCTTGTGATGGATATCCCTTGGCCAGCAATTGAGTGACCCTACCCATTCACTGACCTGTTGTTCTTGACCAAAGGAGGTGATATCCAGGTACTGGCAAGGAGTAGGATGGGTATTAGGTCATCTGCAGGGCTTGGTGTCTTCTGGAAGGCTTAAGTTATATAGCTGGAAGTCATTAGGGGTGTCAGCATAGGTGTAGATGTAATGAAAAAGTCACAACTGGCCATGGATACCTGGACATATATTCAATTCCTTCTTCAGGGAAGTACGATTTGAGGAGCAGATTCTGGACAGAGGGAGACAATGCAAAGATATTGGGAGCAGCAGCATCTGTCACTGCTCCTCCAAAACTTTTCACTTTCTGGAACTTTTCTTCTGGCTGCAGGGTCGGTAGAAGCCCCATGCCTGTGTTATTGACCTGTATGGACCCCATCCTCAGCTCCATTTATCATCCACTTCCTGTTCTCTTATTGGACCTGAAGGTACGAGGAGCAGCGTGGGTGGGTCAGGAGGTCAAGAGAGTCACAGTACATGGCATTGCAGATGCAGACCACTGAGCTACAGTCAAAGCTTTTAGAAATGAAGGCCAGGGTACCTGATGTTCATGACCCTGCCTGAAGTAGGCACAATCCTGTAATGGGAAAACATGCTTTACCTGACAGGGATTACGTAGTCTTTAGACAAAGAAATCAAAAAGCTAAAATATCAAAAATAAATTAAAAATTTGGGAACAAAAAGCTTGAACAGGGAATTTTCACAAAATCTGAAACACAAACTGTTGTGAAACACTACATTTTAAAAAGTTCAGGATCTCCAGCACACTCAATCCCACACCCAAATTTTTGGCACTTATTAATTTATCAGTTGGTTGAATACTATCTTTTTAGGAATTCCACTTAAACAGGATTGCATAATGTGTATCCTTTGTTAAATGACTGAATTTCCTCAGCATAGAGTCTTTGAGATTAATCCAAGTTGAGCATCAATAGTTTTTCATCTTATTGCTTGGATACATTCCATTGTATGAATGTATCTTCCTCTGAATCAATTAGAGAACATTTATTTAATGTTGGTCAATTGTGAGTCGGGTGTATAAATATTCATGAATTAGTTTTTGTATTAAAACAAAATTTTAAATTCTCTAGTGCATACATTCTCAATGAATTGAAATATTATTCCTAAGAGGAAAATTGGTTTTAGGAGGGAAATATCATATTCCTCTTATGCATAAAGTACAGAAACATCTACACAAATAAGTATCAATCTGTCTTAGTATTAAGTTTCATGAGGAAATAACAAAACAGTTTACTGCAGACCTGGTAACAAAACACTTATTTAGAAACATTGGTCCTTAGC
Organism: Rhizomys pruinosus; assembly: GCA_009823505.1. Lineage (NCBI taxonomy): Eukaryota > Metazoa > Chordata > Mammalia > Rodentia > Spalacidae > Rhizomys > Rhizomys pruinosus. Next base: position 1,067,481 of record VZQC01008612.1, on the reverse strand, counting down.
ACAGACCTACAGGTAGGATTGTGGGATATGAGTATAGAGATTTGTTTTGTTGTCTAACACATTGCCAAATGCTTTTCTGGAACAGGGATATCACTTTGCATTCCCACTAGCAGCGTACAATGTCACAGGTTATGTTACCACTTTTGTAGATCTTCGTTTAACCACTGTTAATCTAAATTTTTTTTCGAATGTTCTGGTACCGTACTATTATTTTATTTGTATATACCAGGTTTCTAATATCAGTCAACACATTTTTATGTGCTTATAATACCTTTGGTGAACTTTGAGTCCTTTTGTGATTAAAAATTACCCTTCATTTTTTTTTCTCCACAGCAGGTTTCCATTTACAGAAAACAATAGGAGGGAAATACAGAGTCTCATATTCTACCTTATCTCCTCAGTCCCCTATTATAAAAAATTTGCATTAGTGTGGTGTATTTGTTGGCAGCCTACCACACAAGACAATGTGTGCTGTGCCTACCCCTAAGATGGCGCCGACTTCCTGAGTCATTACAAGCCGCTTCCCGCCGTTTGCCTTTGCATTGGACAAACTGCGCTCACATGGCACTACTGTCTCTGGAGCCCGTGCCTTGGGCTTGCTATGAGGCTCAGGGCACTTGCACCAATCCAAAGCATACACAAACCCTCTGAGACTACTATATAAGCAATGCCTCTTCCCCATTTCGGGGTCCCTTCTCACAAAAGAGCTGTGCACAAAAAATATTACCAAGAAGAATCTGTTGTCCGCGTGAAGTTTGCCGGCGAGACTGCTGCGCGTGACGAAGTGGTGCCGAAACCCGGGACCGTGACAAGTGATGCCGATCAAAACCCGGGACCAGGACACGTGGTGCGAAGCCCGGCCCGGGGCACTACCACGTTGCTGGGCCAAGAGGACCCTTCAACTTCCGAAGAGGGTTCACGAACTGTGGCCAGGTAAGTTTTTCTTTAAGTTAATTCTGAGAGATATGTTTTTCTCTGATGATCTAGAGGGATTGGAAGCTTGCCTAATTATTTTATTGCGCTGTTGTAATTGTCCTTGTAGCATTTGTTTTTTGAACACAACAGGCTGCATTGCCTCCAGGATAACACAACAAGCCTTGCGGACCTTCAGGCAAGCATGTCAAAACAGAACGGAGTGAAAGGTTAGATGCCATTCAAAGAAAAAAGAGGATGCTAGTGAGATTACTTAATAAAGGTTACCTTACTACCCATTTTAAGACCTACAAGCCCTGACATTAAACTGCTCAAATTCTAATGGGAAATTACTGCTATCTGAGGAGGAGGAATTAGAGGAGGAAGCAGCCCTGTACAAAAATAAACACTTTTGCCCATCGCCCCGGTGAATAGGAAAGAAAAGGTTAGAACTGAAATAAACAGGTCCCTAGCTCTCCCGCTCCCCATTTTATTTTTACTATGACAACTTTTCGGTGGAGTTAAAATGCTGTTTTAATTCTGCGTTTGTGTAGTTTTGTGCTTTGTTCAAATTTAACGTGTTTTCAAAAAAGTATGTTGTTGCAGTAGTATTTTTTTACGGTCTTTAAATTTTGCCTGCTGAGAAGGTTTCTATTGTGACAAAACTTCATTAAAAGGTTTTCTACTGAATCCAGGGTATTCTAAAGATCAAAGCCTGTGTGTAAATGCTACCAAATGGACAAAAAACAACAATAAACCATTTGATTTCTTACTTTTTTTCTAAATATCACATGCCTTAACCACGAGCTATTCATAATTTTCAGTAGAGATTTAAAAACAACTACCCATTTATTCCAGGAGTTAAAACATAACCACTATTCAATGAACCTAACAAGTTAAGTGTTAAAAATATGCTCTGTGACTCTGTACTACTAGTATTAGAACTAAAAAAATCTTCCATGCAACAAATGCTTAATGACTTTCCATAAATGTGGATTTGTCTGCCTTTATGTAATCTGTATTATTTAGAAAAGGAAAAAAGTGTTACTACAACCTAAATGGTCACCCATTCTGTACCTGGCTGAGGGAAACAGGCTTCTGCCCCCTTGGACCAGGATGCCAGTCACGGGGAGTACGCTGGACAATTAACGGCTTTTTACCTTTGAAAATACTCTCTAACTTTTTTTTTTACATTTAAACTATGGCAGATAGCCCAGCTTGGCTGTGAGGGGAAATATTCTGGCCTATGTAGTGACCAGCAATCCAATATCAAAACTTCACAAGGACAACAAATTTGTCTAACCAATTTATAGCTATCTTTTAGGTAATTGGACTTGAGAAATTTGACAGCTTGATGAACCAACTTCGTATTGCATATTGTCACCGTGAACTCGACTAGAGTGGACGCTCCCTTGCTGAAGGACTGGCCTCCTGTGATTACTGCTGCCATCTCACACTTCAAACAATGGACAGGGGTGGCAGGGTTTGGCCTATTCCTATGTGGAGGGATTATAATTATGCTCTGGATCTTGTGTTAGGCTCCGTGCCCAGCATCAGCGCGATAAAGAGTCATTGCACAGGCCCTTGGGCTTTGGAAGCAGGATCCTCCCCACAACATCTGGCTTAGTCATGCTGGAGAAGAGTCAATGACGGGTAAGACCTGTGGGTCATGATCCTATGACCTAAGACTGGGTACAGACAATGAGCTGTTGTCCATCCCAATGACGGGTAAGGATACCTCTGCAGTGGCAACTTAAGCCAGACATTCTCCCAGCCAATTTTAAGTCGTCTGACGGTTCATGTTGCAGCTTGTGGCCAGAGACCTTGCTCTATTAAACAGAAAGGGGGAACTGTTGAGCCTACCACACAGACAATGTTGCTGCTGTACCACGCCCTAAGATTGTCGCCGACTTCCTGAGTCACTTACAACCCGTTCCCGCCGTTGCCTTGCATTGGACCAAACTGCGCATGACTAACTACTCTCTGGGCCCCGAGCCTTGGGCATGCTAATTGAGGCTTCAGGGCACATGCACCAATCCAGAGCATTACACGAACCCTCTTGGACATGCTATATAAGCAGTGCTTCTGCCCCATTTCGGAGTCCTTCTCACAAAAGAGCTGTGCACAATAAATATCATCAGCAGAAGAATCCTGTTGTCCGCTTGAAGTTCTTGCCAGACGAGACTGCTGCGCGGACTAAGTGATGCCGAACCCACCTGGGACCATGACAGTGTATGTGTGTGATGGGAGCTTTTAATTTTGATTTGTTGGGATCTGAATCACAAACGGAGATGCACCTCTTAGTATGCTTTTGAGGGGTGAGCCTGAAGATGTTAAGTGAAGTGCCCACTGTGTGTGACATCATTACCTGCCCACTGTGCATGACATCATTACCTGCCCACTCTGTGTTGACATCATTACCTGGCAGGGAATACTGACTGTATAAAATGGAAACGAGGTGACATGAGCAGGGGTGCATTCACTGCTGTATATGTAACTGCTTCAACTTTCCTATAATTATAGAGTACATTTTAAAGTATGAACTGCACTAATCCTTTCTCCTTTAAATTGCTTTTGTCAGAGATTTCACTACAACACGAAGTAAAATAGACCAAGAGCGTGTTGTTACAATATAGGCCAATGTTGATACACTTTATTAAGTCGAATTCATTGTTTACTAAAATCTATGGGTTTCCAATAACATGAGTAATATCACATACCCACTCTTACACTATCAGACACACATACCCACTTTTCACCACTCTTCCCCTTCCGCTACAAATTGTTGGTAACATGGGGTTTATTCCCATTTTCTATAGTTTCACTTTTTCCCCCCGAATTCCATTGTGTTGGAATCATTACCGTTTCATAACACTTTAGGCTGGCTTCTTTTCACTTATATAATATGCATTGACACTTCCTGCCTACCTTTTCATCACTTGGTGTTATTATCTTAAAAGTTTGAATAAGATTTCAGTAGTGTTGTCTGTTACTACTCATCCATTCAAAGGAGTTGGTTGCTGCCTTGTTTTGAACTGAAGCCATTAAAACTTTGGTGGCATAGCTTTTGTGTGGATGTACATTTTCATAGCTTTCCCAATTTCTTCTTGAATTAAGCATAACTCGATATCAAAATCTGACAACGTTTGTTGAAGTAGAGCAATCTTTCAGAGTAGCTTAGACAAAAGCTTCCTATATACTTATTAAGCCAAATGTGTTATATTGAAGCAAATGTACCTTTAAACTAAGTTCGATTTTTTTTATTCAAGAATTGACATTTGTAAACCAATCATGCAATTTACCACATTAAATAGAATAAATCATATAATAATCTCAATCATTGGACTAAAAATTGGTTAAGGTAGAGACAAGGCATCCCTCACAGAGAATGAATCAGGAGTATGCACGCATTTGCACATGCACAAACACCCCCAGCTCTCGCTCCATAAATGCTTCACCTGTCAGTTATTTCATATATGAGTTTCCAAAGCTCAGATAAAATTTTTTTATCTTTTTTGAGCAATTTTCTCCCTGTAGTCCCGGCGGCCCTGAAACTCACGTGTATAGACCAGACACTGACTTCGATTTACCAAAGATTGCCTGCCTCTGCCTCCCAAGTGCTGGGTATCAAAGACATGGGCCACCATGTCTACGCTGAAGTGCAGTTAATTTGGAGAAGTTTGGGCTCTGAGGTCCGGTGGGATGACTGCAAACCATGATCTCTCTCATGCAGTAGAAGGGGGGGATCCACTTGCTGGAACAACAATAGAGCTGCAGATATATTTATTTCATCTTTGGGGTAAAATGCTACACTCTAATAGGATGCAAAGTACACGTCCAATTGCACCTATGACAGTCCTTTTATTAAGCCCAGGGACAAAATTCAAAAACAGAAGAAAAACGGTGACTAGCCTGTCTGTGCAAATAGCACAGACTCACACTTCTTTCTTCCGAGGAATTTTCCAAAGAAGGAACACATTCCTCTGTAACCATGAACCCTATAGCTGTGGAAAAAAGCCAGACTTTCCATGGCTTAGAGCTGTGGTATAGCCCAAGTGTCTGTCTCAGAAAATGGTAGCACTGGGAGCTGAGGGACAGAGACAGAAGTTATCTGTGGGGCTAGAAATCTAGAAATCAGACAGGCCTATGTGCTACAGATGGCCACAGTGCTTCCTCCATGGCCCAGGAAGCAGCCCATGCAAGACTCCAGGGAGCCATATAAGACTGAGGAGATGCAGGCAGCTCTGCTTCATCATCTCATTTTTTGATATGCCATATTTTAGTTTAGAGGGAAATCTATTTTTAAATTTATCTTTTCTCTATGTGTATGAATGTACTGTCGCATTGTAGGTTTGTTCGCACCCATGTTCATGCAATGCGCGGAGGTCACGTAAGAGGGTGTCGTTCCAGCTCCCCTGGAACTGGATAGTTTCGTCCGGTTCATCAGCCACCCATATTAGGTGCTGCGGGATTACAACCCGGGTCCTCTGCAAGAGAGCACGTTGGCGCTCTTAACTGCTTAGGCCGATCTCTCCAGCCCCCGAGGAAATAATCTTTTTAAGGGATACACACTTCACAAGAATTAAGTTCGTGAACCACTAGAAAAAAACATTCTGGGGCAAAGACTGATGTATGGTAAGGAATTCAAGTTTCACCCTGGAATCAATGGAAAGCTCTGCAATATTAATTAGGACAATCCAAGTCAAGGGAAGACCAAGGGTAAGGGGTAGGGGAGCAGATTAGATGTAGAGAAGGGCTGTAATTTGGAAGGTGCATTCTTTCGTTGTAAAACCATGAAATCCAGACTGTAAGGACAAACTCTGTCGCCCATGAAAAGATAGAGTCTTTGTTTCCTTCATGCTTATGTAGCACTTTAATCGCTAAACAAATACTGATGATCTTGTGGTCTGTGAGCTCCCACAGAGCACTGTACTGGGTATCAGGAGCCATACACCATCACCGGCCTTAAGAATCATTTCCCCCTTATCTTAGACCTGCAAGGGGCCTCCAACCAACTCTGGATTTAGCAAATTTCTACTTAAGGATATACCAAGTTGTTAAAAGCAGATTCTAGAAAATGAGATTCACTGGAGAGAGCGGGTGCACAGGTTTAGATCCTCATCCCAACTCTGTTTTTAAATAGCAGGAGAACTTGGACAGCACCAATGGAAGTTTTCAAATCTGATAACAAAATGGGCACACAGCCCCCAAATACTGACATTGGGAAAACCTACCACCTTCAAATGTAACTCGACTCATCTTTTTATATAATTAATTATCAAAATACGGAAGTCAGTATTTGTCATCCTAAAATAGGAATGGCCCATATGTTGGATTTAAACATGGAATAAAGTTTGCATGTCTGGCTCCCCCTTTCCTCCCACACCCACTCCCTCTGGGCTGAATATTTTTGTTTGTGCTGAACTTGGAAATAGAATGTTGTGGCTTTGAGGCTCCTCTTGTTTCCTTCTTTTTTTGTGAGCAGTGTAACATACACTTCTATTTTGGACCAAGACCTTCTGTTTTGAAAGTTTTAGAAAGAGAAAAGGCCTGTGGCCCTTTGTCAGTATAGCATATGCCAATGCAAAGCAGAATTAATGTTTTGAAAAAGAGGAGTATACTTGTCTTTAACCTTTAAGGTGCTATAGCAAAGGACAGAAAAAGTTGCTGGAACCTCAGAGAAGTCAGATCTGCACACGAATAAGCAAGCAGGACTGCAGGAATCCAGGTGGAGGGAGCTGGGCAGTATACTCTCTGGAGAAGGTAGGCTTCAGACCTGAGTGGTTTCCATGTTAGGGACAGGTGGGATGCTATGGACTTGAAGATGAGCAGGTACTTCTACTACAAAAAGTGGCCTTTTTTCCATAGGACCACACAACCAGAGGCGGAAGTTGGCCTACAATTATGAGACCGAGCAGTGCTAGAACTCTTTCTTTCTTGGTTTCCTTGAATATCCTTGGGCAGTGTGTGCTCTGAAATGTTTAAAGACTTCAAAATTAGATGCAGGTTACTAGCCATGGAGACTTTGAACGCATCACATTTCTCATCAGAGCTTTATTCTCTTCTTCTGTGGAATGGGAATAATGACAATACATTTTGTGCATGTGCACGATTAGCTAGGGAAAACAAATAGAAAGTATCCATAAAATACTAAGTGCCATGTGCTCATTTTTATTTATGGCTATTACTATTCTATGACTTTAAAAAATGTAAAAATAAGGTAAGCATTTGGTATAAAACCCTCAGACTACCCAACTCTGAAAAACCTTTCTTATTATCATTTTTTGTTCGATCTATATAGAATAACAGAGTTCTTTTCTCATTCACTGTTTTAATTAATCAAGCAGTCACCACTCAAGAAATACAATCTATTTATGCCTCTAATAACATGTGGTTAATGTGCTGAATACAGCTGTGTGATATAGAGTGTGCACAAGCTATACTTATGGGCAGGCTCATTTCAGGACACAGATGACTGTAGAATTTGAAGCTTCTATTTAGGCTTCAATTCAGCTTCTCTCATTTTGAAGATAACTAAACTGGGACTGAGATGAGGCATGGGGTCAGAAGTCCTCGGAATTAGAGATGTTCTTAAGGGAAGTTATCTAATTGCAGGTTATATCTCTCTTGCAGCATCCCTGACATGGAGCCTTCTTCTTCTTCTTTGCTGTTTATACATTCCCAGGAAGCTATCTCTCAGAGGCCACTCATTGTCTATTTGAGCTAAGAAGTCCAGAAACTTCCTTTCAGTGCATACTGGCATTCCAGGCCATGAAGAGATCACTGTAGTCCAGCTCTGAGCTCCATGAAGTGGAGTCTGATCCTCTTCCCCATTTGGGTGCCTTCATGATTTTCTGACAGCATCATGCTTACCCAAGCCCTTCCCATATTGGGGTCTTTCATTAGCAGCCTTCCCTGTCCTCGAAGCTGATGTTCTGAACTCATGCACTGCATAGGAATCATAAGTCGGGGGCTGGAGAGATGGCTAGCGTTAAGAGAGAGCGCCAACTGCTCTTTACAGAGGACCCGGGTTCAACCCCAGCACCCACATCGGCGCCGAGAGCCATCTGTAACTCCAATTCCAGGAGAACTCCAGTTCCAGGGAATCCGACATCCTCTTTTGACCTCCGCGGGCACTGCACGACACTAGGTGCACAAAACCTTACAAGTCAAACATTGATACAATTCATACAGAAAAAAAAAAAGGCTTGGTGGCACACACCTTTAATCCTAGCACTTGGGAGGCAGAGGAAGATCTCTGTGAGTTTGAGGCCTGCCTGGTTACAGAGTGAGTTCCAGGACAGCCAGCGCTACAGGGAGACCCTGTCTCAAAAAGACCAAAAACAAAAAAAAAAAAAAAAAAAAAAAGAAAAAAGAAAAAGAAATCATAAGTCGGTCGTGGGGACAGGACTCACAGGTACTGATTTCTGACGTGTACAATGGAGACAGGGTGAGTGCCTATTTCAGGGAATTGTGAGGAGATATGGCGAGTATATGTATTTCTCTGCCTTCTCCCCTATGGCACCACATGATTTAAGCAGAAATATACATCAAATAAAACCATGGATTGAGGCTTCGTGGAAATCCATGAGTTCTATTTTTCTGTAGTTAAGGATAAAGCCCATCTTAAGAAAATAAGAGACACGGGCTGGAGAAATGGCTCAGGGATTAAGAGCACTGACTGCTCTTGCAGAGGGTGCGGGTTGGATTCCCAGCCCCCATTTGGCAGCTAAGAACCATCTTTAAGCCGGGTATGGTGGTACACACCTCTAATCCTAGCACTCGGGAGACAGGGGCAGCGCAGGTGGCTTTGTGAGTGTTCGAGGCCAGCCTGGTCTTACAGTGAGTTCCAGGCCAGCTGGTATCAGGGAGACCCTGTGTCAAAACAAAAAAAAAAAAAAAAAAAAAAAAAAAAAAGAGACAGACAAGTGAGTGAGAAAGAGAGAGACCCATTGCTTTCATTAAAAAAACAAAACTGTTGCATAATTAGAATGTCTTAAAGCCACAGAATTACAGAATTAGAGGATATAATTCTTTTTAAAATTATTTATTATTTTTTATGTGTATGAATGTACTATCTGCATGTAGGTTGTAGGTTGGTGCACCCGCATCATGCAATGCTGCAGAGGTTAGAAGACGGTGTTGGATTCCCTTGGAACTGAAGGTAAAGATGGTTCTTAGCCGCCATGTGGGTGCTGGGAATTGAACCTGGGTCCTCTGCAAGAGCAGTTGGTGCTCTTAACTGCTGAGCCGTCTCTCCAGCCCCAAGAGGGTATAATTCTTATCCCATTACAGTAGCTTTGGTACTTAAATTTTTGAATTTAAATGAACTGTATCTAGCCTATTGTTTATAAAGCAAGGGAGAAATAAAAATACGATAAACAGCCATTTAAGTAGCAAGCATTTTAAGTAATCTCCCTTTCTCTGTCCCTTGCTACAAAATCAAAGCAAGATCTAAAAACTTTGGATAGTCTCCATTGTTGGTTTACACGTTTCGCCTTTTCCAAAAGTCATAAAAAAATAAGCCCTGAGCAAATAATTTGAATATTTTATTTTTTAAACATTATTTGTTGAGGGTCTATGAAGCATCAAGCTCAAGCTTGACTGGATTAGATGTTTCTTTGTTTTAATAATAATGTGATCCCAATGTCTGAGAAGGATGAGGACCTTGAATCTATTAGAAAGCACTGCGTTTAAGGGAAGGGATACAGGGTATCTCCTCTTCCTCTCTATCCTGAGTCCTATTCTAGAACCAAGATTCCTTACTTAACTACCATAGTCCCTGGACCATGCAGTGAGAGCCCCTAGATGGGGAGAAAGAAGGGAGGCAGGCACAAGAAGGCAACAGATAAATACATCCTTCCAGAAACCACCTTGTAGCTCAGGAAGTTGGAATATCAAACCCTATTCTAACTGAGGCTGAAAGCATGTGTGTTTTTTGAGAGGGGTCTTCTTGTAACCCCAGCTGGCCTGGAACTCACTATGTAGATGAGGTTGGGCTCAATCTCACAGAGATATGCCTGCTGTCTCTGTCCCCAGAGAGCTGGGATTAAAGGTATATACCAACCACCATGCCTAGCTTGAAACTGTATTTGTTTAAAGATGCAAGGATTGTGAAGTCCAAGAAGGTGGAGTTGAACACATCTCTAGTGTTTGGTTAACGTGGGAAGTTGTAATTTATGAAAAGTAAAGATGGAGGCTAGATTATATCACAGCAAAAACATCAAAGGCAGAAATGATCAAGTGGACATCAGTACTTAGAGGGAAAGTCCGTTAACGACATACTGAAGGTGCTCAGCAAGGCTCCACTAGTGACTGGCACCTGCTTCAAGGTGGCGCCCAGGGCCTCAGCCTTCTCACAGCCACCACTGCTCGCTCAGTGCTAAAGGAAGCGTCTGGCTATACAGTCAGATGGGCACGTGCTCACAGCCCTGAGACTCAGCAGTGGCTCTCTCCCCATGGCTTGATCTTGCCAAGGTAAGTACATTGTCCCAATCACTGAGGTTCTAGGGACAGAGGACTGGCTAATAATAAAGGGAAGTCTCAGTACTGCTGGATCTTTTACTCTCCTCCAACACCATGGTCTTTCTCCTGATCAGATAAGATACTCACACCAGGGTGCCAGAGACTAATTATTTAGTTTCGGGAGAGGGTTGTATTTTTGATGATGAAGAGTTTCACATAACTGTTAAGTATTATTATAATTAGGGAACTAAGCAGATACATTTATCTTACATCTACTAATTAAGCAGGGAAGTAAATTAATTTTTCCCTACCCATGCTCCCTTTGCCTGTTATTTATTTTTATATTCAACACAAGGAGGAAGCCTTATCTCTTTCAGTATGGATTATATATGCTTTGCAACTCTGGACATCCAATTTAGATAAAACTAGATCCACCCCAGAGAAAATTTCCTTGGGGTGGGTGGGGTGGGAGGAGGCTTCCATGTCTAAGGGAGTTATAAATAGTGAGCAAATAAATAGAAAGTCCCAGCTGCTGCTGGAAAAAAAATGTTACTGTATAATTAGTGTGAGTCACTGTCCTCTTGGTTGAGAGTGTGTGAGCCTGAGGAGGAGGCATTGGGTAGACATGGGCTGCATGGTGGTGAGGCAGGGGGAGGCTTTAGCTTCAAAGAAGACAAGCAAGTCTGGGGCTGGGAACTGTTTGTTCTCTAGTAAGTTCCCAGAGACAGGAAGCTCAGAACAAATGACACACACACACACACACACACACACACACACACACACACACACTCACGCAACTCTTAGATTTCTCTGGGAAACAAAGGAGAAATTTGGCATGGATGTTGAGTGGGCATTCTAAATGAGACCCTAGATCCAAGCATGGTAACAGATCCCTGTAAGCTGAGGCCAGCCTGGTGTGCACAGAAAGTACCAGGCCAGCCAGAGATACATAAGAAGTCACTAAATACATGCACACATATGCAAAGCCTACATGCCGTTTTCTCGTTCAGATTATATTCTCCCAGGAGGTTTGGCTTTCCCTGGTTCATTACTTTCACAGGTGGGCAGTGCTCATTTGGTCCTTGGTGGTATCTCTGCTAGCATGCTCCATTCTCTATCTGGCAAGCAATCTATCCCTAGCCAGAGGCAGAGCCTCTCCCAGGCCTTCTTTGTCTGTGTTAACCCTTCTCTACCCCAAGGTTGTTACTAGAGTGCAGTATCAGTCCTGTGCTTATGTGAAATCACTTTGCTGCTCCGCATCACCCTTGTTATGCTATGCTGCCACCCCAAACATCCTCATACAGACACTCAAAGAAAAACAACCCAGCTCCTGGAACCAGTTGGAGCTTTGCTGGACTGTACTAGGGTTGCTTTTTAGACACACCATCCCATCCCTGTTCTTCCTTCACTTGGCCCTGCAGGAGCCCTGAACCTTTCCAAGACTGGACTCAGATAAAATTGGGGTGGCTGAGATAGTCACTGCATAGAATTCAAGCAGATGCTCAGCTTTGGGAGCAAGGGCCCTCTTAAATCATATGCTCTGGGTGCCTGACTCACTTCATCCTGGTTTGCTTCTACTTTGGGACGCTTCAGGTATTAGTGATTAAAGGAGTGTCATGGGTCAAGGACATCTAGGTTCTAGTCCCTGTAGCTTTAAAGGGAATAAAGTGTTTGTAAATGTTTATGTTATAGAGCAGAAAGTGGGAAATTGCCTTGCATTTTCTGACTGGTACTAAATGCAATAATATGTTTGGTTGTGTGTGTGCACGTAAGGGTACACACTTGTGTTTGTGCCCGTGAAAGCCAGAGGTCAACCTCAAGTGTTGTTTCTTGTTTGTTTGCTTTGCAGGACATTCCAACTTTATTTTGGGGTAAAAATTAATGCGTATTACTTTTTTTCCTTTGATTTTTAAAATGTATTTAAAAAGTTTTGTTGAACTTTTGTGCATGTCATACATCTTGATGATCTTTAGATCCCTCTTCTATCTGCAAAGCCCCCAGGATACCCCTACCAGATTTCATGCATTCTATCATATATGTTAAGACCTATCATGTCAAGTTTCTGTCCCCAAATGACCCTCTGTGTGAGTCTATCCACTGGAACCTGGTCAACCTATGCAGTGTCAGTTCCTTGAAGACCAACTGTCCCTCACCCGGCAATGATTGGCTGCCAAGAGTTCCTCAGCTAAGGTTAGGATTTCTCATCCATTCCCCAGTACTATGCTGGGTTTTTGTCTGCTTTGAGTTTGCATGGGTCTTGTGTGTACATTCACCATTTCCTTGTGGTCATCGACCACCCTTGTCACAGTTTTTCCATTTCCTCTTCTGCAGTGACCCCTAAGCCCTGGATGGCAGAGATTTAATATAGGAATTCTGTACAAGGTCTCTTATTCTCTACATTTTGGACAGTTGTGGCTTTCTGTTGCATGAATCTTTCCTGGTGGGAGTTGAATGATTTATTAATATTATCTCTGTCCCTGTTTCAGTATGTGCCCTGACTCTTAGGTGTAGGGGTTGCACTGTAGATGTGTCACTTCAGGCTGGGCATCCCACAGGCATTTATTCTTTGTGTTTGACTGGTTGTAGAACTGTAATGCTCTCCATTTATTACAAAAAGAGGCTTCTTTGATGGGCGGTGACTGGTACAGTTGTCTGTAAATATAAAGATACATATTGAGCATAGAGTCAGAAATTACATTTGTCTACAAATGTGACTGATACTGCCTTTTCTCTGGGATCTATGACATCTCCAGCCTTTTATATTTGGCTATAGCCCTGATTGCTTCCCAGAACTTGAAGGTAAGAAAATATTGCTGAAATCAGGACATATTTTCTTCACAGGACTTGGAGCATTTGAGCTGGAAGTGGTCTGAAAGCCCTCTCCTTGAAGACTAGCTGTCAGTATCAGAGGATACTATGTGAGCTGCTAATGTAGAAAAGCAATCCATGGTATACAACCTAGCTGGAAAGGCTAATAACCACAACAATGACCAGTGCACCGAACTATTGCTATTACTGCCATAGAAGCACTTTTATCTTGGGGGTAATCACCAGCTATCTACTTGGATTTATCACTCAATGGGAGAGAACAAATATGTGGAACTGTGAATGTTGCTTTGTAAATGCTTTCCACCTGATTTTGTGAGTGGGGGACTTTGATTAGGCTGGAGCTCATTGGGTAAGCTCAGTTGTCTGACCAGTGAGCCCTAAGTAGCCTCCTTTTTTGGCCTCCCTGCCTTGAGATTACAGACATGTGTCACCATGCCTGGCACTTTCTGTGGATTTAATTCGGGTCCTCATGTTTGCGAGCCAAGCACTTAACTGGCTGAGCTATCTCCACAGCCCATTCACAAATATTTTCATAAGAAGACCAAGGGATATTTGTCTGGTGGTAGAGAAGATAACCTGCAATGCTATGATCGCAGCACTAAGAGCAAGATTTGAAGAACAAGCAGCCAGCTTTGAAGATGGAAGGACACACTGAAACGAGAAATGACCAAAGCACGGGTGTGATTTTTCACCTAAGTCCCTGCACAGAATGGCTCTGCTGCAGATGCATTCAATTTTAGCTTCCAGAACAACATTCTCAGAACTAGTACTTTAAGAGAAGAAATGAATTTCTTTTCTGCTTTAAAGAACAATTTATGGTACGAGCTTTATCGTACCAAGTATGTGATGGTTAATTATAGCAGCTGTAAACAACAAATATGGCAACTCATCTTCTCTCCCGGTACCTTTTCACTTCTCCCAAACCACCTCAGGTGTTTGTGATCAAGAGCTGGAAATGGGGTGAAGGGTCACAGGTCACTCAGCCAAAAACACCAGTCTAATACTTGGCTTACCCTTTGTATTAGTCACTTTTCTGTTGCTGTGATAAAACCACCATGACCAAGGGAACTTATCAAAGGAAGAGTTTATTTGAGCTTACGATTGATGGTTCCAGGGAACCAGAGCCCATTGTGGCAGGAAGCATGGTGGCCAGTGCTGGAGGAGCAAGCCGAGGGTCACATCTCAAAATGAGCACAGGAAGGAGAGAGAGAGAGAGAGAGAGAGAGAGAGAGAGAGAGAGAGAGAGGCTGGAGACCACAAGGCTTGTTAAACTCACTAAGCCTGCCCCCAATAACGTACTTCCTCCAGCACAGCCACACCTTCTAAGACCTCCAGCCACCAACTGGAGACAAAATGTCTGAATACTTAAAGCCTATAGGGGACACTCTTTCAAACCACCACAACCTCTGACTTTCACTTCCAATGGAAAAGGCACAGGAAAAACCTTTATCTACCTCTGGTCAGAGATTTGGCTTCTGTTGCTCCCACATTCAAGACTGACAGGTGGTGAGGTTGGAATGCCTAGGGAAGGAGTCTTGATTAAGAGAAGGCGTTGTATCTCTACAGGGGCAGCAAATAAGATATTTGCTAGACTAAGATATTTATCTAATAAAGGAAGCCCAGCTCATTCTTAATAAAGAATTACTGAACAGAGTGTAAGTGCGTTAATTTATTTGCTGTCCTGTAGTCAATAAATAGCATAACAGAGATTCTTATTCCACTTAACATTTTTCTCATTCAAACAAGAAATTTAGAGAGCACCTCCTCCTTTCCCTCTACCAGAGCTACAAGAATCTTGAATCCAATAGCTGTCCCATACATTAAGCCCAGAACTAGGAGAAATGGAACACTAAGAGCCACTAGCAATGCGGCTTTCTATAGTTATAGGCAGGGGCTGCTAAGTTAAAACCACTGCTGGGGCTTGAGAAGTCTCCTCTGTGATGTTCTAGCTCTGCAGTCCTGCCTTGCTAGGCCTAGCTGCTCTCCCATAGCAGTTGTGCTTCTCTATGCCTACACCGAGTATTTGGCACATGCCTTGCCACATTGAAAGATTCGGGTGTCTCTATCCTTCCTTAGTTCTGGTAGGTGCGTTTGCTTTGCATGTGTCCTCCTTGTCTATTCAGCCAACACTGAATCCCAAGTGTCTATCTGGGTGGGCTTCTGCTGATCCCCTTTGGACTGGAGGAGGGTGGCATCTGGGTGCCTACTGCTCCCCAACTGCTTACTTTCTTCCTGGCTACAACATAGAATCTATAGCTTACAAATTCTGTGTCTTTTCCTTTAAGCAGCTGGGCACAGTGCCCAGTCCATAAAGGTCATTCAATAAATGTTTGTTCAATGAGAGAATGAATTAATACATAAATATAATAAAGTAGAATGCTATTATTGATAGAAAATTAATTCTGGTGTCTCCGAACAGCACCATCTAAGACTTGCCCTAGGGTGAGATAGAGCTGAGGAAAATGCTTTGGAGGATAAATTCCAGTCCGACCCTTTGGAAATGAGGTGAGGGAGCGCTGCAGTGATTTTTCCTTCTTGGTTTTTATATTTCATTTCGGTAACTACATCCCATCTCACTCACAGTGGAGCTGTATGTCTCTTGGAGCACATCGACATAGAATGAGTGCACCTGGGAGATTATGCGGGGAATTGAAGATGAACATCAATTTACTTGAGCCTGAAAATAAAAGTTTCATGGTAAGAAAAATCAGTAATGTGAATCTTCCCTTGAACTCAGAGGTGGACGAATGGGCAAGTCTAAATAGTGGTACTTTACAAACATTCAACAGAATCTGGGGACATAGAGGAAGAAGAATTTGGGACAGTACCTGGTGGAGGTGGGGGCAGGGAGGAGTCTGAACAAGGAACTGCGATTTGGACAGCGCCGCCTTCTTTCCTCCTGATATGCAGTCCAACAGTCTTTTGTCCTCCCACTATCCCTCTGAGCTTGGCCTGAGGTGTCCATGGTGTAAGAAACTCACATTGTCCCTTCATCCTTTATCTTAATGATTATATGTCTTAATCCAAAATGTCAACCTCTTTAAAAGTTGAAAAGTCATGGAAGGTGTGAGCTGAAGGAACATGGCAAGCAGACTGAGGAACTGGATATAGTCTTTGGTTGTAGAAAACAAACTCTACAAAATATGTTTGGCTCGGGGATGATACTGTCAGCACAGTAGTGCTTGCTGCTTCCCCATTAGTGGAAATAAAAAGAAAGCACGCCATTCAGCTAGAATGGAAAGAACATGAGCTCTGGTTTCAGAGGACATCAGGAACCTGCCATAGCCATGTCACTTACTAATAGAGATGTGAGAGGGCCAAACAGCATTTCAGAACATAGTCCGTAAGTCCCTTTCCCGTAATCGGTTACTCACTAATTCAGAATCAGAAATACTACTGTTAGTCTTGTGAAGCATGTTACTAGTATATTACATGTTTTATTATTTTAATGCCATGACATCACTCTCCTGACTGGTTCCCAGGAAGTTAATTGTAAATATCTCTATGTTAATTACAGAGTTGCTGGAAATGTCTTCTACATTCGTTTATACCATTCCCCAAGCTTAAATTATGGAGTAGCTTTTCTTTATATGCTTCTTTTTGGATTTTAGAACATTAAGGGATAATATTGAGTTAATGCCTTCAGTTCACCATCATTGGTCTTGAATCCATCTATCAGAAAATGATGATCTTGTTCTATACAGACATGTACACATATACACATTCACAAAACGTGTGTATGTATGGATATACATGCATATGGACTGTGAGTTTCTACATACAGATCTGATAAATGGCTTTTAATTTGGTGTCAGCCCCTAAGCAATACTCATGTATCCATTACCATTCAGTTCTCTGAAGGCTCTCGTGAATTTGGAAGTAGTTATATATAAGTGAAACTGACATAGTTTGTCAGTGATATGCTGTAGCAAGGAGCAGAAATATACACAGAGAAACTTCAGGAAACGGGAGGCTGATTGTAAGGAGAGGGGCCATTTTGGAAAGTGCAGCTGGATCTCCAGGGGAACAGAACAATTTGGCTGACTTGATTTTCTATATTTTCTACCACGGCTCTCCCTGCCCTTGGGACCATGTAGTTTTGTGGCAGCAAAGTGGCTTCTGCTGCAAGGTCCAGTCCCTTCCACATTTCTGCGGTTTGGACCCCGCATCTTTTGCTTGCATAAGATGGAATTCCAGCCAAATCTGGTGCAAGCTCTACTCTAACTCTACATATGTTGCATAACAAAAGTCCAATGTATCTTGGTTTCACATAGTAAAATATATGGAAAGAGGGAATTTTCTAAGTTTGGCTCACGGTGTATCCACTATGGATACTGCAAGGTCAAAGCTGGGAGAATCTTATCTTCTGTGTGGATTCAGGGCTGTTTCATATTCTGAGGATAGAAGGTAAAAGTTCATGATTCAACCTTTAAAAATATTGAAAATTTCAAAAAAGGACTTTAAACATTGCCCTGAATCTTTGATCCATAAATTCAACTAACATATTGTACAATAAAATTGTACTGAATTCAGAAACCAATAGTCACAAAAGTTCAATAAAACCTTGCTAAAAATTCATGGGAAAGATAAATTCTAAGTTCTTATGTAACTCAATATCTAATAGTTTAAAATTTTTCATAAAATATAAAATTATTCAGTTATATTTTGTTGGCATATATCAATTGTACAAAATAACTTTCCTTTTGATATATGTGGTCATAAGCATATATTGTCCTTTGGGTTTTTTTTCTTGACTTTTTTTGTTTTGAGACAGGGCTTCCCTGGAACTCAGGGTGTCCTGGGCTCGCTTTGTAGACCAGGCTGGTTTTGAACTCACAGAGATCTGCTAGCCTATGCCTCCCAAGTGCTAGGATTAAAGGCATGTGCCACCACACCTGGCATTTTCTTGACTTTTATAGTTAACAATCTAAGTAAAGGTTTCATTATGACATGTCCATAAATTTGAATCATATTTATTCAATTTTTTGTTTGTTTGTATGAGAAAGAATCTTCCTGTAACAGAACTCATTACATAGACCAGGCTGGCCTAGATCTCACAGAAAACTGTTTGTCTTTGCTTCACAAGTGTTGGGATTAAAGGTGTGTGCCACCATTCTTGGGAGATCACAGTTATTCTTATTCAGTCCCTCCTCTCTTGAAAACCCTGTTCCACATTTGCTGGTCCCCTTCCTGCCATCAAATAGTTGCCTGTTCTGCTTTTGTGTCACATGGATCCCACAAATTTATATATTTTAATTTCTTCTCTACCTTCGTAATCATATTTTCCCTCACTGTTATGGTTACTTTTATGTTTCATCACAAATACACACACACACACACACACACACACACACACAATCTAGAGTCTGACTATGAGGAAAAACAATACATGATATTTCCTCTTTTTTAATCATTCTGATTCTGATTACTGCTTAATGCAATGATTTCCAGTTGCTTGCAATTTTTTCTGCAAATGCCATGATTTTATATGTCTTTACAGCTAAATACTATTCTACTTTCCTTGTGTGTTCATCTATTAATAGACATCTAGGCTGGTTCATTTCCTGGCTGTTGTGATTAACACAACATTAAACACAGATATGGGAGTATCTCTGTGGTATATTGACTAGAATTCTTCTGGTATTATGGCCGGGTCTTATGGTAGGTAGTTCTATAGTTGGCTTTTTGAGGAACATCTACACTGACTTCCACAGCAGATGTACAAGTTTACATTCTCACCATTAATGGATAAGGGTTCCTCTTTCCCAACATTCTTGGCAGCAGTCGCTGTCATTTGTATTCTTTTTTATTTATTTGTTGTGAATTTCGTACAATATATTTTGATTATTTTTAGACCTAATCCCCTATCTTCACCCCTTTATAACCCTTCCTCTGCATGATCTCATGCCCTTTGGTGTATATATGGAGGTCTATCCAGGCAACATTATATCCAAAAATGAGAGACTCTCCTTCTTCCACTAGTCATTGCTCACCAATAGTTCCTGAGCTAAGACATGGATTTTTCTTTTTGCAAAAATTTTTGTTGAATTTTGTGTATTTCATACATAGCATCTCAATCAGTAATGACTTTTATATCACCTTCGCCTTCCGTCAGCCCACACCCTCACTGGAATTCATACATTCTGTATCTGTGTTAAGTCCTACATGCTACATTAATCTCCTTGGTCATTCCTGAGTGGAAGTTCATCCACTGAGGTCTAGTCAGCCTATCCAGAGTCCCCCACTTTAAGGCCAGTTTTTCCTCACCCTAAAGTAATCAGCTTAAGCAGTCCAATTTTATTTATTTATTTATTTATTATTATTATTATTATTATTATTATTATTATTATTTTTGGTCTTTTCGAGACAGGGTCTCCTTGTAGTCCCAGCTGTCCTGGAACTCACTCTGTAGACCAGGCTGGCCTTGAACTCACAAAGATCCACCTGCCTCTGCCTCCCGAGTGCTAGGATTAAAGGCGTGGCACCACCACGCCCGGCTAAAGCAGTCCAATTTTATAACTTTGTTAATATTCTGTTTTCCATTTGATTCATTCTGCCTGTGAGGCTTTCTCCTGTCATTTTAAATGCTCTCATTGAATTTTTCTATTCTATCTTCATTTCAGATTGAGTTCCTTCAGTATTTCTATCTCTCATGTAAATTCACTTTTCAAATCCTGAATTGTTTTTATTCTTTCATTTAGCTGCATATTTGTATTTTCTTGGGCTTCAGTCAGGAGTTTATTCCTACCCACTTTGAATTGTATATTCTTTTTTTTTTTTTAATTTTTTTTTATTAATTTTATTT
>VZQC01008612.1:939782-1046287 GCA_009823505.1 Rhizomys pruinosus | reverse complement strand
TGCACTGGTATACTCATATAAGACTCAACCAGCTTGTCTTTTCAGTTGCAGAGAAAGTGTCCACTAACTACTGGCCACTATTGATCTGGACCAAAACCACCAGGCAGAGCACCCAGAGCAGCCAATATGGAAAACCAGATTCTAACCCTCCAGCCTGACAGTCGTTCCCCCCAGACTTCATGCCCCCCTCCCCCCAGCTCTGAAGCAGATACAGAAGAGAGAACAGCATCCCATTCCCTTATCATAATCAAAAGGCTGGAATGTTAGATCTGGGCTTCCCAGAATTGCAAAGGACATACAGTTGTCTACTTCATCCAAAGGCTATCAATTGTATGACCTCTTCCCCTGTACCTGAGGTCCTGCCCCATGGCTATAACTGGGTGGGCCTCAGTTGGCATGCTGCTCTTGTTGCCTACACCACCATGTGCCAACAACTAGCCAGCCCTGACAGTTCCAGAAGTAGACCATGTTCCTGGAGTGACTTAAGCCTCATGTGCCTGCCTTTTATCAGGGGTTTGCACCTTTATAACCTAACACCTCCCATTTGTATTGCTCCAAAATATGCCTATATAAACATCACATATATACCAAAATTATGACCTCTGAAAAGAAACTGTATGTTAATTCCAAAATATATTTGAGTTCACATTTTTCCCTTTTATGTTATTCTAAAATATGAATACATACCTTCCACCCATACACCACAATTACAAAGTCTGAAAATAAGTAGTAAGTTAATTCTAGAGCCTGTTAAGGAATTCACATTAAAACAGCAGAGTTATTTTCAGATAAAAAGAAATATAACATTAATGTTGCTCAGCTTGCCTTTCCACTAGGGATTTGGTGCTAGCATCCACAAATGAAGGATACCATTCCTGGTTTGTTTTTCTGGGACTGTGTTACTTCACTTAGCATAATGGCTTCAAGTTCCATCCATTTACCTGCAAAGTTTATGATGTCATCTTTCTTTACCAATGCATATAATTCCATTGTGTAGATGAACCACATTTTCTTTAACCTGTCCTTGGTTGAGGGACACTTGGGTTGGTTCAAGCTCTTTGCTATTGTGAAGAGAGCTGCAATAAACATGACTGTGCATGTATCTCTGCAATAAGATGAGTCTTGTGGGTACATATCCAGGAGTGGTATGACTGGCTCAGGTGGTAGGCTCATTTTCAGTTTCTTAAGAATTCTCCACCCTGCTTTCCATAGGGATTGCATGAGTTTGCATTCCCGCCATCAGTGGATAAATGTTCCTCTTTCTTCTCGACCTCTCCAGCATTTGGTATCCTTTGTTTTCTGGATCATAGCTAGTCTTACTGGAGTAAGATGAAATCTTAAGGTGGTTTTAATTTGTATTTCCTTAATTATTGGTGATGTTTAACACTTTTTAAGATGTTACTCAGCCATCTTTACATCTTCATTTGTGAAGTCTCTGTTCAGTTCTTTATTCCATCTTTTGAGTGGGTCATTTTTTATCTTCCTCCTTTGTTTTTTTGAGTAGTTTCTACACTTTGGATGTTAATGTGCTGTCAGATGTATCAGCAGTGAAGATTTCCTTCCACTCTGTGGGTTTTATCTTCACCTCTTTGATTGTTTCTTTCACTGTAAAGAAGCTCTTGAGTTTAATAAGGTCCCATTTGTCAATTGTTGACCTTATTATTTTTGTGCAGTTGCTGTCTGATTTAGAAAGTCTTTTCCTATGCCTATGTCTTGTAGGTTACTATCAAAGTTTCTTTTTATTATTTTCATCATTTCAGGTTTTACATGAAGGTCTTTGATCCATTTGGAGTTTATTTTTGTACATGGTGAGAGGTAAGGGTTTAGTTTTATTCTTCTACAAGTAATGATCCAGTTATTCCAACATCATTTGCTGAAGAGGCTGTCTTTCTTCCGTTGAGTCCTCTTGGCTCCTTTGTCAAATATGAGGTGGCTGAAATTGGATGTGCTCAGGTTTTGATCCTCAGTTTTGTTCCATTGATCTACAGGTCTATTTTTGTGCCAAAACCAGGCTGTTTTATGACTATATCCCTGTAATATAGTTTGAAGTCTGGTATGGCAATCCCCCCCTGTATTACTCTTTTTGTTCAGGGTTGCTTTGGCTATTCAGGGTCTTTTTTTTCCATATGAAATTTAAGATGATTTTTCATAGGTCTGTGAAGAAGCTCATGGGGATTCTAACTGGGATTGCATTGCATCTGTATATTCCTTTGTGTAGGATGGTCATTTTTACTATACTGATTCTTCTAATCCATGAGCATGGGAGGTTCTTCCATCTTCTAGTATCATCCTCAATCTCCTTCCTGAGAGACTTAAAATTTTCTTTGTTGAGATTTTTAGTGTGTTTGGTCAGGCTTTCTCCTAGATAATTTATTTTTTGGAGGCTATTGTGAATCGGAAAGTCTCCTTGTATTCCTTCTCCAATTGGTTGCTATTTGCATAAAGAAAGGCTAGCAAATTTTCTAAGTTAATTTTGTATCTTGCCACTTTACTGAAACCGTTGATGGTTTCCAGGAGTTTTCTGGTGGAGTTTTTGGCATCCCTTAGGTAAACTATCATGTAATCTGCAAAAAGGGATAGTTTGACTTCCTCTTTTCCTTCAGTACTCTTCTAATTTCCTTTTCCTGTCTTATTGCTCTGTCAAGCATTTCAAGCACTATATTGAAAAGGAATGGGGTTAGAGAGCAGCCTTACTGGGTTCCTGACTTTAAGGGGAAAGCTTCTAGTTTTTCCAAATTTAATATAATCCTAGCTGTGTGTTTGTTGTATATGGCTTTAATTATGTTGAGGAATGTTCCCTCCAGTACAATTCTTTCCAGGACTTTAAACATGAAGGCATGCTGAATTTTGTTGAAGGCCTTTTCTTGATCAATTGAGATGACCCTGTGGTTTTTGACTTTCAGTCCGTTTATGTCATATATGATGTTTATTAATTTGCATATGTTGAAACATCCCTGCATCTCTAGTATGAATCCAGCTTGGTCATGGTGGATAATCTTTTTGATATGTGCCTGAATGTGGTTTACAAGTATTTTGTTGAGAATTTTTGCATCTATGTTCATTAATAAAATGGGTCTATAGTTTTATTTTTGGTTGTATCTTTGCCTGGTTTTGGTATTAGAGTGAGTTTGGCTTCATAGAAGGAATTTCAGAGATGTTCTTCTGTTTCTATCCTCTTGAATAATTTGAGTAGTAGTGGCTGTAAGTCTTCTTTAAATGTCTTATAGAATTCTGTGGTGAATCCATCTGGACCTGGGCTTTTATTAGTTGAGAGTTTTTTTTTTTTATTACAGTTTCAATTTCCTCCCTTATTATGGTTCTATTTAAGCTGTCAATCTCTTCCCAGTTAAGTCTTGGTGGATTCCATGAAGTCAGGTATTCATCCATTTCTCTTAGGTTTTCAAAATTAATAGACTATAGGTTTTTGAAGTATTCCTGTAATATTGTCCTAATCTTTTCACTATTTGTTGTGATGTTTCCCTTTTCATCTCTAATTTGGTTGATTTGGAGTTGCTCTTTCCTTCGTTTAGCCAATTGGGCTAGAGTTCTATCTATCTTTTCTATCCTTTCAAAGAAGTAGCTCTTGGATTTGTTGATTTTTTTTTATTATTTTCTTTTTTTTTATTTCTTTGATTCCCACTCTGATTTTTGTTATTTCTTCCTGTCTGCTGGATTTAGGATTCATTTGTTGCTGCCTCTCAAGTGTTTTTAATTGTAGTGTTAAGTAATTTATTTGTGCTCTTTCTGTTTTCTTAATGTAGGCACTCAGGGATATGAATTTCCCTCTCAGGACTGCTTTTAAGGTGTCCTATAGGTTTAGCTGTGTTGTATCATCCCTTTCATTTAGTGTCAGGAATACTTTTAATTCTTCCTTTATTTCTCCTTTGACCCATTCATTATTCAGTGGTGTGTTGTTAGTCTCCATGTGCTATTGTAACTAGTGGAGCTCTTTCTGGTGTTGATATTAAGCTTTATTGCTCTGTGGTCCGATAAGATGCATGAAATTATTTCAAATTTTTGTATTTGCTGAGGCTTGCTCTGTGTCCCAGTATATGGTCAATTTTGGAGAATGTTCCATGGGTTGCTGAGTAGAAAGTATATCTTTGGTTTTGGGGTGGAATATTCTGTAGACATCTATTAGGTCCATTTGGCGTATTGTTTTGTTCACTTCAGATGTCTCTCTGTTTATTCTTTGTCCAGTTGACCTGTCAAGTGAGCTTAGTGAGGTACTGAAGTCTCCCACTATTAGTGTGCTGGGATTGATCTGTGCCTTGAAGTCCCTCAGGATTGTGTTTATGAAGTTTGGTGCACCAGTGTTTGGTGCATATATATTTACCATTGTGAGATCTTCATGGTTGATTGATCTGTTGATAAGGTTGCAGTGACCCTCCTCATCTCTTCTGATTAGTTTTACTTTGAAATCTATTTTATCTGATATTAAAATGGCAACTCATGCTTCTTTCTTGGTACCATTTGCTTTGAAATATTTTTTCCATCCTTTCACCTTAAGATGGTGCCTGTCCTTGAAGGTGAGTTCTGTTTCTTGTGGACAGCAGAGAGATGGATTCAGTTTCTTAATCCATTCTCTCCATCTGTGTGTCTTTATTGGGGAGTTTAGACCATCAATATTTAGGGTTAATATTGAGAGATTTATATTGCTTCCCTTCAGTTAATTTCCTGCTTGCATTTTTGGTCTATGCTTGTATTTCTAGGTTTATATCTTCATTAATTACTCTCTTTTGACACTTGGGAAATAGCTACTCTGTCCTCTCAATTGCTTTGAGTATTTTCTGGACAGTGGTTTTCTATATATGTATTCTTTCATCTTGTTTATGTCATGCAATATTTTTCTTTCTCCTTTGATTATAATTGACATTTTTGCTGGGTAGAGTAACCTGGGTTGGCATCCGTAGTCATTTAGTACTGGGAATACTTTGGTCCAAGCTCTTCTGGCTGTCATTTGCATTGAAAAGTCAGCTGTAATTCTGATGTGTTTTCCTTTATATGTAACTTGTTTTTCTCTTGTGGCTTTCAGTATTCTGTCTTTGTTTTGAGCATCTAGCATTTTGATTATGCTATGGTGTGGGAAGTTTCTTTTCTGAGCTTGTCTATTTGGTGTTCTGTGTGCTTCTTGTATTTGTATGGGTTTGTCTTTTTTTTTTTTTTTTAGTTTGGGAAATCTTTCTTCTATAATTTTGTTGATAATCTGGTTTTAATTTGCATTTCCTTAATTATTAGCGCTGTTGAGCACTTTTTAAGATGTTTCTCAGCCATCTCTATTTCCTCACTTATGAGGTATCTGTTCAGCTCTTTACTCCATGTTTGAGTGAGTCATTTGTTTTCTTAGTTCTTTGTTTTTTGAGTAGTTTATTTATTCTAGAAGTTAGTGCTCTGTCAGGTGTATCACTGATGAAGGTTTCCTCCCACTCTGTGGGTTTTCGCTTCACTTCCCCAATTGTTTCTTCTACTGTACAGATGCTTTTTGAGTTTAATGAGGTCCCACTTGCCAGTTGTCAACCTTATTACCAAAAACAATGTCTTCTCCTACACCTTTGTTTTGTAGGTTCCTGTCCAACTTTCTCTTCTATTACCTGCAGAGTTTCTGGTTCCAGGTTGAGGTCTTTGATCCATTTGCAGGTGGATTTTTGTGGGGTTTTGTACAGGGCAAGAGGTAGGGGTTTTATTTTATTCTTCTGCAAGTTGTGATCCAGGTTTGCCAACACTATTTGCTGAAGCTGCTGTCTTTTCTCCATTGAGTCTTCTTGGCCACTTTGTCAAACATGAGGTGGCTGAAATTGTATGTGCTCAAGTTTGGATCTTCAGTTTTGGTCCATTGGTCTACAGGTCTGTTTTTGTGCCAGTACCAGGCTGTTTTTATGATTATAGCCCTGTAGTATAGTTCGAAGTCTGGTATAGCAATCCACCCAGTATTGCTCTTTTTGCTCAGAGCTGCTTTGGCTATTCAGGGTCTTTTGCTTTTCCATATGAAATTGAGGATTTTTTCCTAAGCCTGTGAAGAAACTCTTGGGGATTTTCATTGTGATTTCATTGAATCTGTATATTAATTTGGGTAGAATGGACATTTTTACTATGTTAATTTTTTCAGTTCATAAGCATGGTAATTCTTTCCATCTTCTGATGCCTTCGTCAATATCCTTCTCCAGGGATTTAAAATTTTCGTTGTAGAGATCTTTGTTGACTTCAGTTAGGTTTGTTCCTAGGTATTTTATTGTTTTCGAGGCTATTGTGAGTAAGAAGGTCTCCTTGTATTCCTTCTTCAGTTGCTTCTTGTTAGTGTAAAAAAAGGCTACTGAGTGCACAGAGCTCAGATTGGGGGATTTTGCCAGACCACCTGAAGCACAGTTAGGTGCCAGGTGCTTCAGCCAGGTGGATTATTGGATAATTGAATCATTGGCTTGTGTGGCTGTTGGGGAGGAGTTGTCCAGCTAGCCAGTATAAAGGTGGGCCTGTTGCCACTGTGGGAGTTGAGTGCACAGAGCTCAGATCAGGGAATTTTTCTGGACCACCTCAAACACAGGTAGGGGCCAGGCACTTCAGCCAGGCATATTATTGGATAATTGATGCTGGATTTTATCAAATGCTTTTTCTGTATCAATTGAGATGATTGCGTGTCTTTTTTTTTCCCTTTAAGTCCATTTATGTGTTTTATGGTATTTATTGATTTTCTTATGTTGAACCATCCTTGCATCTCTGGTATGAATCTAACTTGGTCACGGTGGATGATCTTTTTGATGTGGGTCTGTATGTGGTTTGTGAGTATTTTGTTGAGAATTTTTGCAGCTGTGTTCATTAATGAGATGGGTCTATAGTTTTCGTTTTTGGTTGTATCTTCGCCTGGTTTTGATATTAGAGTGATGCTGGCTTCATATAAGTAATTTGGGAGATTTCCCTCTGCTTGTATCCTTCTGAACAGTTTGAGTAATAATGGTTGTAAATCCTCTTTAAATGTTTTTGGAATTCTTCCATGAAACCATATGGGCCTGGGCTTCTTTTTAGTTTGGAGGTTTCTTATTAAATTTTCAATTTCTTCATATATTATGGGTCTGTTTAAGCTGTCAATCTCTTCTTGGTTAACCTTTGTTGATTTTCAGGATTTCAGTTATTAATCCATTTCTCTTAGGTTTTCAAATTTAGTAGCATTTAGGTTTTTGAAGTATTCCTGTATGATTGTCTGGATCTTTTTTCTGTCTATTGTGGCATTTCCCGTTTCATCATGAATTCTATTGATTTGGAGTTGTTCTTCTTTCTTTTGGTTAACTGGGCTAGAGGTCTGTCTATCTTGTTTATTCTTTCAAAGAACCAACTTTTGGATTCATTGATATTTTTGTATTATTTTCTTTGTTTCTATTCCATTGTTTTCTGCTCTGATTTTTGTTATTTCTTCCTGCCTGTTACATTTAGGGTTCATTTGTTGTTGTCTCTCAAGTGTTTTTAGCTGCAGTGTTAGATCATTCACTTGTGCTCTTTCTGTTTTTCTGATGTAGGCACTCAGGGCTATAAACTTCCCTCTTAGGACCGCTTTTAAAGTAGGTTTTGTTGTGTTGTATTGTCATTTTCATTTAGTTCTGAGAATGCTTTTATTTCTTCTTTGACCCATTCATTATGCAGGAGTGTGTTGTTTAGTCTCCACGTGTTCTTGTAGATAGTAGGGCTTATCCTGGTGTTGATATTGAGCTTTATAGCAGTGTGGTGTGTTAAAATGTGTGAAATTATTTCAATCTTTTTGTATTTGTTGAGGTTTATGCTGTGTCCCACTATGTGGTTGATTTTGGAGAATGTTCCATGGGGTGCCGAGTAGAAAGTGTACTCTCTGGTATTTGCGTGGGATATTTGGTAGATGTCTGTGAGGTCCATTTGGTGTGTCATATCATTTAGTTCAGATGTCTCTCTGTTTATTCTTTGTCGACCTGTCAAAAGGGCTCAGTGGGGGTATTAAAGTCACCTACTATGAGTGTGCTGGGGTTAATCTGTACCTGAGGTCCTGGAAAACTGTCTTTATAAAGTTTGGTGCACTCCAATTACTTAATTGTATGACATACTGAGTAACATCATTGTTATCTGCAAACAACTGTGTCATTGTATTGTAGAATCCCTTAAAAATAAAAATAAAAAAATAAAAAAAAATGTTGAACACTTAAAAAAAAATAAAGTTTGGTGCACTAGAGTTTGGTGCATATATGCTCATGATTGTGAAATCTTCACAGTTAATTATTTGATAAGGATGTAATGGCCTTCTTTGTCTCTTCTTATTACTTTTACCTCAAACTCTTGTTTTGTCTGATATTAAAATAGCAACTCCTGCTTGTTTTTTCATACCATTTGCTTGGAATATTTTTTCCATCCTTTCACCTTAAGTTGGTGCTTATCCTTGAGGTAAGATGGGTTTCTTGTAGACAGCATATAGATGGGTTCTATTTCCTAATCCATTATTTCAGTCTATGTCTTTTGATTGGGGAGTTTAGACCATTAATATTTAAGGTTATAATTTTGAGATGTGTGTTGCTTCTTTTCACCTTATTATCCATTTCCATTTTTGGTCTAGGTTACTACTTCTGCAGTTATGCTTTTATTAATTTCTCTTTCTTGATACTTGGGTTAGTTGCTCCTCTCCTCTATCCTTTGAATTGCTTCAAGCATTCTCTGAAGGGTTGGTTTTCCAGACATGTAGTCTATCATCTTGTTTATGTCATGAAAGATTTTTTTCTTTCTCCTTCAACTGTAATCGATATTTCTGCTGAGTATAGTAACCTGGGTTGGTATCTACAGTCAATTAGTACTGGGAATACTTTGGTCCATGTTCTTCTTGATTTCATAGTTTGCACTGAAGAGTCAGCTATAATTCTGAGGGGTTTTCCCTTATATGTAACTTGTTGTTTATCTCTTGTGGCTTTCTGTAGTTTGTCTTTGTTTTGGTCCAATTTTGCCCAAACTCTGTCTACAGGTTACATGGTGTTTTAGGACTTAGTAAAAGTAAATATGTGTATATTAAACAACATTGGTTTAAAGGTTCTGATGACAGGACTACAGGACTACAGGGAGACCCTGTCTCAAAAAGACAAAAAAACAAACAACAACAACAAAAAATGGTAATGCACCTTAGTTAATTGGAAATATAAATTGTTGTCCACATTTGTTTTACTTAAAATCTATATAACAATAACTTTGGGATTGGCACATACAAATGTTCTCTATAATTTTTCTGTTGTACAGTATCATCTTGTAGCATTCTCTTTTACCTGTAGGATGATTTAACTTAAGAAATTAAGTTTGCTTCCCAAGTTAATGACATACAGTCACCCAAAACAGCTTGGGTGAATTTGATGAAATCTGTGACTTGGTTCCTTCCTATAGGTACGTGTACTACAACTGTCTTTTTGAGACTCATGGGTCAAAAAACAAATACCTAAAATAAAAAGGGACAATATAGATATATATGAAACCTT
Source organism: Rhizomys pruinosus (assembly GCA_009823505.1). Lineage (NCBI taxonomy): Eukaryota > Metazoa > Chordata > Mammalia > Rodentia > Spalacidae > Rhizomys > Rhizomys pruinosus. Next base: position 1,036,823 of record VZQC01008612.1, on the reverse strand, counting down.
TTTGTCAAAAACTTTGCAATTCAAATCTTAAAACTAACTACAGGAAAAGATTTGTATGCCCCCACAGGTCAAAATGTCACCAACTTAATGGCTGAGAAAGAAAAGACACAGCTTTGCATTGTGTAGGATGTACCAGGAAGTGCCAGCAGAAAGGTTGGCCTGTCTGAACATTGAAAGGAAGAAAAGCCTCAGACTGCTACAGGCATCAAATCCCTCTGTAGATCCTACTTATAACAACTATTTATAATGAGTCATAATGAAACTTACCTTCTAGGTGCCACAAAGTTTTAATACGAGAGAATTTCTTACCTCTCCTTCATAGAGCAAGGAGGAATATGATGATGATGAGGTCGTTCTCTAACTGTAAATTGGAGCCAACTGTTATAGAGGTAATCTCTTATAAAACCAGTAAAACTGTTTTGGGTGTCTGGTTTTTCAAATATGATATGGCATGGGGAGTTTCTTTTCTGATCTTGTCTATTTGGTGTTCTATGTGCTTCTTGTATTTGTATGGGTTTGTAAGCTGTTGATTTTTCTTTGTGCTTTTGGCATGTGGATTTGATTTGTTTTGTTTGTAATCTATTGTGAAATTCAAGTGTTTCTTTGTTGTGATGTAGGCCTGTTTCTCTAGTTTGACTGGGGAGAAGGAGTGCTGATTTGCTCCATGCACAGGCAACCTGGATGCTGCATCAGGGCCCCTAAAGATCCCGGTTCCCATCAAGGTTGGCCAGCTCTTACCTGGTCTGTGGCAGAACTGGAGGGGCTGCTGACTGTTGCCTCAGTGTCCCTATGGATTTGGGTTCCCAGCCAGGTGGGCCAGCTCTTGCCTGGCCTGTGCAGAAGCCAAGGGATTACTAACTGCTGCTTCAGTGTCCCTGAAGACACACATTCCCAGAAGTGTGGACTGGCTCTTATCTGGCCTGTGGTGGAAGCTGAGGGGCTGCTGCCTGCTGCCTGCTGCCTTAGTGTCCCTGAAGACCCGAGTTCCCAGCAGGGTAGGCCAGCTCTTATTTAGCCTGCAGCAGAAGCTGAGGTGCCTCTGAGTGTCCCTGAAGACCCCAGTACCCAGCAGGGTGGGCCAGTTCTTACCTGGCCTGTGGCAGAACCAGAGGGGCCCACTGACTGCTGCATCAGTGTCCCTATACATCTGGGTTCCCAGCCAGGTGGGACAGCTCTTACCTGGCCTGTGGTAGAAGCCAAGGGGTGCTGACTCCTGCCTCAGTGTCCCTGAAGACCCACATTCCCAGCAGGGTGGGCTAGCTCTTATCTGACCTGAGTTGGAAGCTGAGGGGCTGCGGAAGTGTCCCTGAAGACCCGAGTTCCCAGAGGGGTGGCCTGAGGCAGAAGCCAAGGCCACTGAGTATCCCTGAAGACCCCAGTACCCAGCAAGGTGGGCCCGTTCTTATCCGGGCTGTGGCAGAAGCCAAGGGGCTGCCGACTGCTGCATTGTCCCGATATATCTCGGTTCCCAGCCAGGTGGGCTGGCTCTTATGGGGCCTGTGGCAAAGGCCAAGGGGCTGCTGTCTGCTGCCTTAGTGTCCCTGAAACCCATGACATTTTTCTAATTTTGAGGCTGTCTTTTCACATTGGTGTTTACTTCCTTTGCTGTGCATAAGCTTTTAAGTTTATGTAATGCCATTAATCAATTGTTGGGATTCTTTCCTGTGTTATTGGATTCTCTTTCAGAAAGCCCCTCCCTATGTCTATATTGTGAAGTTTTTTTAAAGATTTCAGATCTTATGTTGAGGTGTTAAGGTTTTTGACTCATTTTGAATTGATTTTTGTGCTGCGTGAGATTTGTGTTGAAATTCTCTCTTCTGTAGATGGATTGCTAGTTTTCCCAGCACTATTTGTTAAAGAGGTTGCCTTTTAAGCAATTTATGTTTTGGACACCTTTGTTGAAAATTAGGTGGCTTGTTGAAAATTAGGCTGAGTAGGTTCATTTTTTGTGTCTTCTATACAATTGGTCTATGCATTCATAATAAAAAATATGATAAACATGAAAATGAGATATTAAAGCTACTAGTATTGTTATATCAGGATTTTTCAGAGTTTTTATGCTAATTTTTTTGTGTGAAACTGGAAGCCCAACACTCGATACAAAAGTATGTGTATTAGTTAAATCTTCTTTCCCTTTGGGGGTCCTTTTGAAATCCTTGTAGCCACAGGTAGCCTGGAACTCACTATGTAGATCAGGCTAGACTCGAACTCACAGAGATCCACCTGTCTCTGCCTCCTTAAGTGCACCACCAGGCCCGGTCAGTTAAATCTTCTTGACAAGTTGTTCCATTGTTAATAGGTGGTGGCCTACTTTGCTCTTCTCACTCATTTTGATTTGAAGTCTACTTTATTAGATATCAGAATTGCTATGCTAGTTTCTTTCCAGCTTACATTAGCTTAATAGATTCAAGCCCATCCTTTGGGTCAATCTGGGGGTGTCTTTACCAGTGAGGGTGTGCTTCTTAGAGACAGCAGATAGTGAATCTAGCTTTTAAACTGCACTCATCAGTCCTTCTTAATGCATTGAGGTTATTTACTCCTAAGGTAATTATTAAGAGATCTCTGCTAATTCCTGTGATTTGTGGCTGTTTTTATAGTGTGTTCTCTCTTTTCTTCCCTATTAGTATAAAGAGATTTGCTGGGTTTTGTGTTGGCATGATGTATTCCTTCCCAGCTCTCTGTCTTGTTCATTTATCCATCTCTTGAAACTTGTTCCTTTTTGTGTTCTTGTGACTGAGACATTTTTCTTCCTCCTCTGTATTGCATTCCTTTAGGTTTCTTCTATAGTGTAGGCTTGGCTGTATGAACTGCCTTAGTTGGAGCATATCTTAGCATGGCTTTATTTTTCCATCAATTTTTTTTTCAAATTTTATTTATTTATTTATTTATTTATTTATTTATTTATTTATTTATTTATTTTTGTATGTGTATGAATGTACTGTCTGCATGCAGGTTTGTGCACCCGTGTTGTGCAATGCCGTGGAGGTCAGAAGAGGGCGTCAGATTACCCTGGAACTGTAGTTAAAGATGGTTCTCAGCTGCCACGTAGGTGCTGGGCATTGAACCTGGGTCCTCTGCAAGAGCAGTTGGTGCTCTTAACCACTAGGCCATCTCTCCAGCCCCAGTTTTCCCAATTTTAAGTGATAGATTTTCTGAATATCATAATCTTGTCTCACAGTTATTGACTTTCATGGTTTGTAATATACAGCTCCATGTTTTTCTAGCTTTTCATGCTGCTGACAAGACATGTTCTTATTCCTTGCATATTATTTATTTCTTCATTTATTTATATTGTGAGTGCACATACTCATGAATAGACAGATGCCATAGAGTGCATGTAGAAGTCGGAGGATTATTTGCGGGAATCCTTTCTGTACCTCCACATGTGGGTCTAGGAGCACAAACTCAGGTCACAGTTGCAGTGGTAGATGACTTTACTCAGTCAGCCATCTCACTGGCCATATAATGCCAAGCGTGGTGGCGCACGCCTTTAATCCTAGCACTTGGAAGGCTGAGGCAGGTGGATCTTTGTGAGTTCAAGGCCAGCCTGGTCTACAGAGTGAGTTCCAGGACAGCTGGGGCTACAGGGAGACCCTGTCTCAAAAAACAAAAAAAATATTTTATTATTTTTATTTTATATGTATGGTGTATTGCCTGCATGTGTGTAAGTGTTCCCATGTTGTGCAATGCCTGCAGAGGTCAAAGGAGAGCATCGGATCTCCTGGAACTGGGGTTACAAACTGTTGTTAGGTGCCATGTAGGTGGTGGGAATCAAACCTGGGTCCTCTGCAAAAGCAGACAGTGCTCTTAACCACTGAGTTATCTCTTCAGCCCCAGAGATAGTACCTTTAAAAGAGACAAAAACAATAATAAAATATAGTATTAAATGTTTATTGGTGAGGAAGAGGTGAGGAAACAGGACAAAAAAGGAAGATAAAAGAGGAAAAAGAAGAAAAGGTTGCCAAATAATGAAGAAAGTACAAAAATGTTAGAAGAATATATGGAAGGAAATAAAAAATCAAATCTTACTTTCTCAAACGTACAATGATGTAAATATGTAGCAAGAAGTGTATGAAGAAAGCATGCATGGAGGTGGCCAGAGTCAGTTGAAATCATGGACTCCTCACCTTTCCTATACTTCATGCTGTTGCTGAGTCTGTGATGAACTATTGTCGTATATCTGCCAGAGCTATCATCACATGTATAGTTTTCCATGTTTGCATTTTAAAAGGTTCTGCTGGCCATACTTAGCTTTGTGATCTGTGATGGTTTCCTTGCCTGGTTCCCTGACTGCCCAGCCATACCACACCTGGGGTGGCTAATGTTCCAGCTGTGTGTGTGTGTGGCGGGGGGTAGTATGTGAGAATATAGAAGCAACGATAGCACTAAGCTCTGTCAATTTTCACTCTGCTACAGTGATGCAGTGTACCCTGGCAGCTTCAGTTTCTAGGCTCTACAGTAGGTGGGTGCCCCCAGAGGCTGGTCCCCGCATTGAGCTTATAATGGTGAGATAAAACTCCCAGAACATCCTCATTGTTGAAATCTGGTACTACAACATGGAGTGGAGTCACCTTTCCCTATGCATTTTACAGCTTAAATTGAATATTCTGTCGCCTGCACCGTTCCGTTGGACCTTCCTTCTGTCCATAGGTCCCACTCTCGGGTTGTCTCTCGCCTGAGGGCTCTGAAATTAAGACTTGCTTTGTGTGGCTTTCTTTGTTTCTTAGTTTCCCAGTGTAGCTCAGTTTTAGACACTTTGCTCTTTCTCAAAATGGAGTATGGTCCTTGCCTACTACATCATAGTGACTCATCCATCTGAGGAATCACTCTCTGACTAGAACTTACAACTGGTTTTGATGCTTGTGGGTTGTGACTTGTCCTGAGGTAGTATTTACATCTCTGCTGCAGCCCCACCTTTAAGGATTCTTCTTCTGCTTTCACTCCTCTGCAAGCCAGTGACTAGCATCATGGCCTCTTTGCTGTGTCACCCCCCATTTTTTTTTCTCCACACTTGCCAGGCATCCTGTCATGAACTTAGTGAATTTATGATGCTCTTTCTTTTTTCGTCTTTTTTAGCAGAAGATTCTATGTTGTCTTGAAGTTGGGAACATCTAGACTACCATCTTACCTGGAAATCTCCCCGTTTTCTTCCCATATAAGGCACTTTGAGTATAATTAACCTCCTATCCTTTCTTCTTTCCTCTCTCTTCCCCCTGCTCTCATCTTCCCTAAAATAAAATCTACCTTCCTCCCATCCCAAGAATCCCTATTGATAGAAAACATGCAAGTCTAGGGATGTTTTCCGAGTGCCCCTTATTTCATCTTATTTTGGTTGGAAGGCCATTCAGGTTGGCCTTGTTAGTATTTATATAGGAGAGAAAATGCAAGATCCTATGCACAATAAAACCTAAAAAAATTTATTGATAAACACAAAATGTACAGTTTTTACATAAAAATGTTTACACATGATAACTTTAGCATGTGGATCTCTGTGCTTCATTTCCTTTTTTTTTACAATTTTCTGTTTCAAATTCCTATTGTGAGCATGAATTCTTTTGTACTAAAAATGGGCCCTCAGTTTTATAATCTTTGGGTCCTTCTTCCACTTTTGTTCTTGGTCTGGAACTGTAACGAAATCTGAGAATTATGAGTAAATAAAATGATAGGGCAGGACGGCATAGAAGTTCAAGAAGTGAAGCTACTATATTCCAATTTGTGACAAGAAAAATATCTTAAATAGAGCAATTATTTTGCCAAATATCAATTAACCCAATGCCCCTTTTAGATATCACTTCTCTAGTCAAATAGAGAAAATTATAATTACTCAGTCGGCATGTATCCAGACCCTTATGAAGCATTTTCTAGGCTCTACAGTAGTGAAGATTTCTATTGAAATCTTCACAAATGACAGCGTTTAGGAGATGCATTATGATACACAATTAAAGGAAATCTTATACAATGCCATTGATCGCTTCTTTTTCTTCTTGGGGACACAAATCCTTAATTATAGCTATTGGAGATCTATCAATATAGTTTAAAATAGCAACCAATTTGGCAGGAATTTTAAGCTATTCGCTGAATAACCTTGGTGATTCTTTACATTGGAATGATTCTCTTTCTCCTCCCTTTCTTCTGGCTTGCATGCATTATACTAAAACCAGGGTTCTTCATGAATGAATGTCTGTCCTCGTATAATACTGAATACCTCACTTGGAAACCAACAGTCAAGAAAATGAATTTTAATGTCACCGGAAGACAGAAATGCCAATAAAGCATCATTATATACCAAGTAATATTTTTCTCTGTTAAGTACATATACCATCTAAGAAACTATATTTTGCAAAGTTTCATTTTGATTTATACATGTATTCATGTATTCATTCACTTATGCATTAATTCTTTTACTCAACAAATATTTGTAAAAAAGTTCTATATAGTACCTGTGGAGAAGATCTGGAAAAGTATTAGCATCATTAGGACTTATGAATCAGTTTGAACACTGGTGCACACAGTCCACTAGGTGCTCTGTGTGTGTTTCTTAACAAATTAAAGCCCCTGACCTCATGACATTTTTAATGTTGGATATATAGTAAAAAAGAATATTTACATAGTAAAATAGTGTGATATATATGCACATTATGCATTATAGGTATAATTAAATGCACACATATTTATGACATATTTTAATAGACACATAACTGACAAATATGTGTTAATGTACACTCATATATTATGTATAGGTATGACTATGTTTCTATCAGGTGAATGTATACTCATATATATTATGTATAGGTGTGACTATGTTTCTATCAGGAGAATGTAAACTCATATATATTATGTATAGGTGTGACTATGTTTCTATCAGGCAAATGTACACTCATATATATTATGTATTGGTGTGACTGTGTTTTTATCACAAAGACTGAATGCTTGTACAACTGGTTTGGGAGTCACATACAATTGAGTTTAAAATTTAGTTCCATTAAGTATCATCTTTATGAACCTGTTTCCACATGTGTAAAAGAGCTATGTAATATTGATCCACAATGATGTGTAGCAATTTCCTCAGATATAAAATACTCCATCTTGTAAGGAAACTCTTTTAAGATTTGGAATGTTATAAACCCAGGTGAAACATTTTATCCCCCAGGGAAGCTCATTAATTTCAGGAAGTAAACAGCTCAAAAAACTTGAGGAAGTCTTTGAACCTGACCAGATTCACTAGGTTTCTTCCTCTCCAAACATTTGTAAGCCAGGACTACCAATGCACACTCCTAAACAAACTGAGCTACAGGGAAGAGGCCCAGACCAGCTCAGCTGCCTGGAAGGGGTGACAAGCTAATTGTCAGTTGTGCCGTGAGCTCCAGGTTTCCAGGTTTCAGGAGCTGTCACCGATATTGGGGTGGGCTTTGGTGATGCAGTTGTCTTTGAGTCATTTCTGCTCTTGGAAGAAACTGCTCACCCATAATCACATGAGTTACCCAATAAAATCCATGGGTTCACCGAGTTGGACTTTGGTGGTATGCTTTGTTGGTGTTCATGTCTTCTCAGAAATAGTGTCACACAACACGCAATAAGCCAGAAATAAATATTGGGTATTGTTGTAGTAGTACATAAAGAGTTCAATAAAAGTACGTTTGCAATATACCCACATGTACACAAATATCTTGTGATATAAAAGAAAATAAAACAGGCCAAAGAGATGGTAAGAGCTACCATTGATATTTTAGCAAAGTTGTCCCTCTGTGAAGCTGATATTTGATCAGATACCTAAATAAAATGAAAAAAGTAAAACATGCAAATAACTAAGGAGGGGAGTTCCAGCAAAGTAGAAGAGAAAGTGCAAATAGATTGGAGTGACAGAGGGTTAGGAACCAGGAAGATGCGTATTTACATATGCTGTTTGCTCTGTTTTATTGTCAGCATGGCAAAGATCATGTTCTTTGTTCCATCTGGGTGTAAACTGTTACTGAAGAGAGCCACAGGGGAGAAATGCAAGGAACACAAAACCGTCCTAGGGCTGAACTCTATAAGAACAAAGGTATGTGTGGAAAATAACACGTGTAAAATGCTCATGTCTGATACAGTGCTAAAGAGATTAGCATTTGTCACTCCATCCTGACAGGTAAAAAGTTGAAACACTGAACAATCAGTCGCTCTTCTTAGCTCTGCTAGCGAAACAAGGTCACAGGACAAACATCTGTACTGACAGTCGGGTAGACTCAGAGGCAGATGCGGATAATCAAGAATTAGTTGGTTAGAAACTTAAGGACAACAAAGCAAGAGAGAAAAACTTGGGCTGGCTGCTCAAGGCTCAGTGTGGCAAGTCTGAGAGATAAAAAGCCAAGTGAAACTCAGTCAATGGGAGACACTACATTTTGATTTTATCTCTAAGTACCCATTAGCATCTCAAAGTGAACATCACAAAGAAACCCCCCATCCCCATCACAGAGCCTAACATGCAAGCTAGGGTCTAACTGTCCCAACAGTGGATGAATCTTCAAAGCCAGATTCCTCTACTCTTCTACCTGGAGAGAGGTATCCTACATCATAGACCAGGATGAAAAGGTATCTAAAGACGAATCCATTGAAATGCATTTGTAACATAGACTGAGGACAGTGGTAGGAGTACAAAACATTTCTCTGACTCCTACATCTTGTGTGTGTGTGTGTGTGTGTGTGTGCGTGTGTGCTTGTGACTACAGGCATGTGTGAAGAGGAGAGGACATTGAGTGTCCTGCTTCATCTTTCCATCTCTCTATTTATTACCTTGACAGGTTCTCTCATTGAACCTGGAGGTAGGCTGATAGCCAGAAAGATGCAGTGATCTTTCTCTCTGTCTGTGAGAGTGCTGTGTTTACCAGCATGCACCAGGCCTAGGCTGGATTTTCACAATGGGTGCTGGGAGCCAAACGCAGGTCCTCATTCTTGTTCAGCCCCTGCTCCCAGAGCTAACCCCAACACCACTTATGTATACTTTTAATAAATATATAAGATGTACTGAAAGGCAAATCCACAATCTGAAGAGACAGAGCAAGCATTGATATTAGTTCCTGATATGTCAGGGATACTGTACATATCAGACTATGGATTTAGAGATGGCTCATCAGTTAAAAGCATTGACTGCTCTTGCAGAGGACTCGGGTTTGATTCTCAGCACCCACATGGAGACTAAGATCCATCTTTAACTCCAGTTCCAGGGCAATATGACACCCTCTTCTGACCTCCACAGCATTGCATGACAGGGTTGCACCAACCTACATGCAGACAGTACATTCATACACATAAAAAAAAAATAAATTTTAAAAAGTTCTAAAAAAAAGCAAGAACAAATGGTTAATTGGAAAGGCCAATATCATATAGGATAAGATAGGTAATGTAAACATAAAGATTAAGATTTTAATAAATAAGAAGAAATAATAGAGATGAATGACATTCTAACAGAAAGGAATGCTTTTGGATATCCTGTGAAGTAGATAAAGATGAGGAAAGATATTCCACATTGGAAGACCTGAAAATAAATGAAAAGATTGAATAAAGAGCAGGTCATCAAAGAATTTTGGGATAGTACAGAAACTATATGCAAAAGGAATACTAGAAAAAGAAAAAAAAGAGTTAAAAATTGAATTAGGAATTTCTCTAAATTAGTATCAGACCACAAATCACAGACACAGGAAGTGCAGAGGACAGGAAACAGTACAAATCACAGACACAGGAAGTGCAGAGGACAGGAAACAGTATAAATCACAGACACAGGAAGTACAGAGGACAGGAAACAGTATAAACCACAGACACAGGAAGTGCAGAGGACATGAAACAGTACAAATCACAGACACAGGAAGTGTAGAGGGCAGGAAACAGTATAAATCACAGACACAGGAAGTACAGAGGACAGGAAACAGTATAAACCACAGACACAGGAAGTGCAGAGGACAGGAAACAGTATAAATCACAGACACAGGAAGTGCAGAGGACATGAAACAGTATAATTCCCAGACACAAGAAGTACAGAGGACAGGAAACAGTATACATCTGACAAAGCATTGATTTCCAGAGTATATAAACTATTCAAAAAACAAAGAAGAAATAAAACAAATGAATCACTCAAAAGATGGACCAAAGAGCTGAACAGAGACTTCACAAGTGAGGAATTAGAGATGGCTTGGAAACATCTTAAAAAGTGTTCAGTGTCGCTAATAATTAAGGAAATGCAAATTAAAAACACTTTAAGATATCATCTCACTCCAATAAGACTGGCTAGGATCAAGAAAACAAATGATACCAAGTGTTGGAAAAGTTGTGAGGAGAGGGGAACATTCATCCATTGCTGATGGGAATGAAAACTTTTACAGCCACGATGGAAAGCAGTGTGGAGAACCCTTGGAAGACTCAAAATGAGCTTACCATCTGACCCAGTCATACCACTCCTGGGTATGTGCCCACAAGACTCATCTTACCGCAGAGATACATGCACAGCTATGTTTATTGCAGCTCTGTTCACAATAGCAAAAAGCTGGAACCATCCCAAATCTCCCTCAACTGACGAGTGGATAGAGAAAATGTGGTACATCTATACAAAGGAGTTCTATGCAGCAGTAAAAAAAGACAACATCATGAACTTTGCAGATAAATGGATGGAACTAGAAGATATTATGTTAAGTGAAGTAAAACAGTCCCAGAAAAACAAACGACAAATGGTATCCCTCATCTGTGGATGCTAGCATCAATTACCTAGTTGTAAATATTTCTTGTTGGGAGTGATGCATATTGGAAAGAACAACACCACCACCAACAACAAAAAAGACTGCATCAAAAACTGACTGAAAAAGGTGAATCTGGTGGGGTTGGAGGGGGTTGGGAGGGGGACATGGGTTTAGATTCAATTTGTAACACAATCTTGTACAAAAAATATGTAAAGCAATAAATTTAAAAAATGGAAAAAAAGAATATTAACAGAATAAAGAAAAGAAACAGTATAAATGGCAACAAACAAGATAAAGAAAAATGTAGAAGTTCAGGGTTGGGTGGGGAACTTACCCAGAGAGAAGGGAAGATGAAATTTATATGACTTCTCTGTAGAAGTTGTGCAAACAAAATGATTATGGAGTGAAATGCTTAAAATGGAGAGAGAGAAAGAGAGAGAGAGAGAGAGAGAGAGAGAGAGAGAGAGAAGGAGGAGGAGAGGGAGAAGCAAGAATTCTCTAGTTTGAAATCCTGTTTCCTGCAACATTACTCTTCATAAATGAAGATGAGACAGACTTGCAAACACAAATTGAATTTGCTCCAAAGGTCAAAGAAGTGCTTCAGAGCAGAAGACTACTGATAGTTCAGAAACTTAGAGGCACATCAAGACAGAAAAACCTGAAAGAATAAAAGGGAATTTAAAGCGTATCTTTGACTCTTGTTTGATTTAACACATAAGAATTTATTTAAAATATGACAGCAACAGGGTCTAGAGAGACGGTTTGTTCTCTCAATCCAGACATGGTAGCACATGCCTTTAATCCTAGCACTCAGGAGGCAGAGGCAGGAGGATCTTTGTGAGTTCAAGGCCAGCCTGGTCTACAGAGTGAATTCCAGGACAACTGGGGTTACAGGGAGACCCTGACTCAAAAAGACCAAAAAAAAAAAAAAAAAAGATAACTTGTTCAGAGGACTGGGTGTAGTTCCCAGCACTCATATTGCAGCTCACAACTTTCTCCACCTCTAGTTTCAGGAGATATAGTGCTGTCTTCCGGCCTTCATGGACACCAGGTCTGCATGTGGTACACATACATACATGCAGCAAAAGCACTCATACACATAAAATAAAAAGAGATAAATCTTTAAAATATATTTTTTAAATATAGAAACAATGTATATAACTAGATATACACTCACATCCAACAAAACTCAATTATGTATATATGCTTATGTACATCTGGATTAAATGAGAACCATGAAATGAATAACTGGGTGGAGGAAATGGGATTTGCATAGCTAGGCCTCTAGGCCTCCTTGTTGTAAGCCTGTAAGCTCCTAAGAGACTGAGTTAGGATGATTCCAAGTTCCAGGCCAGTCTGTGATACACGGCAAATTTCTGGCCATCATGAGCTACATAGGAAAAAGAAATCATCATAAGGTAAATGTATTATTATCTATGAAGAAAAATTGTTAGTTGAGAGTGGACTTGGGTTAATTATAAATTTGCATTGCAAACTCTAGGACAGCTACCGAAGGAATGTCAAATCTATATGCTTAGACAGAAAGAAATCATGTAAAGTTCTGAACTACAACTAAGGGCAGAAAAAAGAAAACAAATGCAAGAATATAACAGAAAGAATCCAAATAGAATAAAATAATGCGTATCACAAACATTTTTCCATCTATGTCAATAAGTCATTTTGCATATCAAGAGTTTAATTTCACCAATCAAAAGACAGAATTTAGACAGGCATGGCAGTGCACACTTTTAATACCAGCACACAGAAGGCAATAGCAGGTGGATCTCTATGAGATTTAGGCCAGTCTGGTCTACAGGATAAGTTAGTTTCAGGCTACCTAGGGCTACAGGAAGACTCTTAAATAAAATTAAAAAAGGAGATTTTTGTTGGGACATGTGGTAGTTCAGTTATAAGAACTGGGCATATATCCAAAGGAATTTATATCGTACCACAGAGATAAGTGCACATCCATGCTTATTGCTGCACTATTCATAACAAAGGAATCGAACCTGCCCAGATGTCCAGAAACAAATCAACAGATAATGAAAGTGTGGAATATATACACAATGGAATTTTATTTAGCTATAAAGAAAGTGAAATCATGAAATTTTCAGGAAAATGGATAAAATTGGAAAGCATTATATCAAGAGACTTGGAAAGTTAACAGTTGCATGTTCACTTTTCTATGAAGATCCAAGATTACAATGTTGACATGAATGTATGTACTTGTGGGGCTAGTGTGGGTATGAAGCTATAGAACTATATGGGAGAAAGCAAGGCTCGAAAAAATTGTTGAGGAAGGGGACAGGGCAATTGGACATGTGAGAAATGAAAGCAGGAAGGAGAGGGCTATGCAAGCTGATAAGGGAGAACATCAATTGATGGTTCAACACCAGCTTTAAGACCAGATTACCACAGTAATGTCTGGCACAGCATATGACATTGATGCAGTAGTGGCACTTTTATCTTGGAGGCAATCAATGGCTACCTAATTAGACTTAAAGCCTACTCAATAGGAGGAAACTAATGGGTATAAACATACCCAAATATATATCTGCAAAAGTCAAAGACCTTAGAGAAATCCCTAAGACTGCAGTAGGCTAATATTGCAAATTATGTATCCTTATATTTACAGTCAAGTATCTCAGTCACCACTCATAAAAAAGCTTCTTTTGCACCAGATGGAGACTATTGCACAGTACCATACCTGGTCACACACAGGCACTGTCTGTGAATTGCCCATGCCTAAGAGGCACATATACAAAGCAACCTCTACACCCAAGGCTCATGTACTGTAGAACAAGAGGCAAAGAGAACATTAGTGAATCTTGTAACTGTCAGCAATGAAGCTCCCTCATGCAACTGAGGGTCAGGAAAACAAAAGGTCACAGATGGCCAAAGTGTAGAGATTAACAGCAGTCTGTAGATTATGGGTCCTTGGACAAGACTCATATTAAACATCACTCACCCAGGGCTCAGGGACCATTGAGGAAGAGGAGATGGAAACAGTGTAAGAGACAGGGAGGAAGTACATGACCATATGGAAATAGAATCCTATGAGCTCCTGGGACTCTGATCATGTGATCATAGAGCAATGGTGTCAGCCTGCACAAGACCCATGCATACTCAAGCAGACAAAAACCCAGTATGGAACTGGGGAAATGGGCAGCAGACCCTAATCTTATTTAAAGAAATATTGGCAACTGATTACTCTTGGGTGAGGAAGAGCTGATCTTAAAACTAGGGCCTTTGGATAGGCTGACCAGAGCTCAGTGGATGAACCTGCACTGAGGAATGTCTGGAGACAATAACTTGACACAATAGGCCTTAACGAAAATGACAAAATGTATGAATTCCAGTGGGGTGGGGTTGTGTAGGAGGGTGCCATTTGGGAAAGGGATATGAAAATGATTAAGATTGATTGAAATATTCTGTATGAAATACACAAAAATTGAATAATTTTTTTAATTAAAAGGTTGGATAAAAAATGCATCCTGCAGAAACTAATCAGAAGAAAGTATAATTTGCTTTTAGTTTAAGAGAGATTGGATTTCAAAACAAAAGAATTTACCATACATAAAGGGGTGGAATACACAATGACTGAAGAGTCTATTGTCCCAGAAGCCACAATAATCTATAAAGTCTGTGTCATATTATGCTAAAGCACATGAAACAAAAACCCATAGAACTACATGGAAAAATCGATGAATCCCTTATATGTAGAGGCCTCAAAACTCTCCTATCAGAAAGGGACACATCCGGCCATCAAAAAAGCAGTGAAGAGATATTAGAATTCAATAGCAACTTCAATCAACTTGAATATATATTCTACCATATTTAAAAACAACAGAAAACTCATATTCCAACATTCATATAGACTGTAATCTATTATTTTTCTATTAAATAAATGTAGTATTAAGTGATAGCTAAGGACTTATTGTTATACCCATAGATTAATTCATCTCTTAACTCTCACCAGAAAAGTTCTCTTAGGCAGCAGATGGTGATTAACTGGCCAAAGTGCAGAGAATAAGAGGGTGCAGAGTGCTTATCCCTGAATTAGATACCTGTATCAAATGTCTACCTCCCAAGATTCAGGGATTATTACATAAGAGGAGCCAGATTGGAAGAGCCAGAGGTAGTGGATGACCACAAGGAAACAGAGTTTTCTAAACATCTGGTCAGTTACTCATATGAAGTCATAGCAATGGTAATAGGATGCACAAATCCTTTCCAAGCTCAAACAAGACAAAAGCTCAGCAGAGACATGGAGAAGTGGACATGAAAACCCAACGCAACCTAAAAAACTTTTGGCTGCTGGGAAGGGGGAGAGACAGTGTCTTTCAAGGATGAGACTCTTGGTAGGTCAATTAGTTCATATATATATATATATATATATATATATATATATAGTTACGTTAAATTTGGCAGGGTGCATGAGGGAGCTGTGGATACGGGCAGTGCGCTATCAAGTTATATTATATGAAATTGAAAATATGCCAGTAAAATGTGGATTTTTTGAAAAAAGTTGAGAAGAAACAGTCTTAAAATTTTCTAAATTGTTGGTATGTTGAATCCATGAATTACATTTTTTTTCCTGTTAAATATGACAGGGTCTTACTGTGGCTTATAACATCTCCTAACTGTAAAGGATGTAAGCTTGTGGCATCAGCCGTGGGGTATTCCTCCAAGGAGAGGCAATAGCCAATTAGATTTGGAATATACTGGCATATGGCTGCCACTGCTGCAAGTATTTTCCAGGCAGGTGAGGTGTACTTCTGTTGATGGTGGAGCTTGCTTGACTAAGGAGAGATTTTTATTGCTTTATTGGTTTAAGGTGGCCTTTGGTAACACTCTCTGGTACTTCCAGGAACCATCTGTACACTTGCATGTGTGGTCTCAAGTACATCTTTCCCATGTTAATGTCAGGTCTTCGGCAGCAGGGCCTTATCCCTTCTTCTTGCAGATCCCAGTTTACAAAACCTTTACCTTTTGTGGGGGCTTGGATCCCCTGGCCAACATCTCCTTGATAGAATAATCCATTGCTGCTGATGTCAGAGCTCCCTGTATTATATATTTTGTTTAAGTAACATAGCTTAAGGACTTTAGTATTATATTTTGGTTCTGAATAGAGAATAATCCTTTACACAGCTCTTATGTCTATTAGTCATTAAAAAAGGCAGTTTACGGGTTTTATAAGAGATTACCTCTATAATAGTTGTCTCCAATTTACAGTTGGAGAATGACCTCATCATCATCATATTTCGTTTGTTCTATGGGGGGGGCAAGAAATTCTCTCATATTAAAAACCTTTGCGGCACCTAGAAGGTAAGTTTCATTAGGACTCCATTATAAATAGTTGTTACAAGTAGGATCCACAGAGGGGTTCGATGTTTATAGCAATCTGAGGCTTTTCTTCCTTTCAATGTTCAGACGGGTCAACCTTTCAGTTGGCACTTTCTGGTACATCCTACTTAATGCAAAGCTCTACTTTTCTTTCTCAGCCATTAGATGGTGACATTTGACCTGTTGGAACATACAAATCTTTTCCCATAGTTAGTTTTAAGATTTGAATTGCAAGGTTTTGACGAAAAAGTTTCATGTCTATCTGTCCCCCCTTTTGTTTAACCCATGAGTTCCAGAAGACAAGTTTGTAATTTATACATACCTATAGGTGGAATCAAGGCACAGATTTCATTAAATTCACCCATTCTGTTTTGGGTGACTATTAATGACTAACTTGGGAAGCAAACTTAATTTTTACGTTAAAATCATCTTATAGGTGAAAGAGAATGCTAACAAGGTGATACTGTAAACAGAGAATTATAGAGAATATTTGTTATGTGCCAATCCCAATGTTATTGTTCTACAGATTTTATGTAAAACAAATGTGGACAACAGGGATTTATATCTCCATTTAATCGAGATTATGCATTACCATTTTTTTTTTTTTTTTTTAAACCAATGTTGTTTAAATATACACATATTTACTGTTTACTAAGTCCTAAAACAAATGTAATTCATGGATAACATGACCATCCAAACTATTGTGTCATACCAGAAGTAACCTACCATAAGTATTAGTGCTGTTTAAATACCTATATATCTAATTGCTTATGTTTCATTGTAGTAGGATCGAAAGGTTATTCCTGGACAAACTGTCAGCCCATGAAAAGGAAACAGCCAGAATTGACCAGAGTCCAAGACAACAGTCCAGAGAAAGTACGACTGCTTGCTTCTCATCCACCTGTGCCCCTTTTCTAAGCCTAGGGAACAATCTGTGGAAGAGGGGGCGTGGTAGCATGTAAGCGCTGCGATTGGGGTGAATGGTGAAACCTAAGCAAATATAGTCTGGACACTCATTTGATCAACTTGAGTGAACAAACCAGCCCCCCCACTGGAAGGTTGAGCTGTGGGGGTTATGGGCACAAAGCCTGCNCTCTATGCAGCCGAGGATGACCTTGAACCCCTGATCCTTCTGCTTCCATTTCCCAGGTACTGGGATTATAGGTGTGTGCCACCATGCTGGTTTATGCATTGTTGAGGATGGACTCTATGCAAGCACTCTGGCAACTGAGTCACAGCCCTGGCATGCCCCATGCATCTTGCACAACTTGAGAGGGGCTCCTTTGGACAATCTCAGTGGAATCTTAGGGAGTGGCCAGGGACTTGGCTGTTCAGCCGTTTTACTTCAGAAAAAGGCAGACTCAGAATCCAGGCTTCACAGATCAGACTCCAGGCTGGACAGGCACGTTGTGGGAGCAGAAAGATTTGGCAGAAGCCTTTTGGGTGTAATTTAATACCATTCATTTGGAATTAACAGGAGGAGGGGTGCCACTGGCCAGATGATCCAAATGGCTCTGTTCTGTTTCCTGGATGGCCTTTGATGACAGAATTGGCCCAGTGAGTCAGTACAGGCCAGTTGTAAATCACAGGCAGGGCTGTCCCTGGAGTCTTCAGAGTTTAACTTTCTTCAGAGACAGTCAGTAAATTTATTCCAGAAATATCAAACTTTGAAATCTGTAGCCATATGTTTTCTTCTTCAGTTGATGAAGGAACATTAGAAAGAATTAGAAAAAGGACAGAGGAGATGGCTCAGTGGTAAAACGAGCCTCATGGCTGGAGTTCGGATGCTGTTGTTCACTCTCTGGCTGGAATAGGAGCATCCACTTCACACAAGGTAGATGTTGAGGAGACCAATACCCAGGGCTGTCCTCGGACCTCCATATACATGCTGTGGCGTGTATATACTTCTACTCACACACATGAACACACACGTATACAAGAGGATAAAAGGAAAAAGAAAGATAAAGAGAAAGTTAGAGAGGCAGGGGGCTGGACATTAAGGAATTAAGCCTTAACATGAGTTTGAAGAAACACACTAATTTCAGGGTAGCCTATCTGTTCCCAAACTCATGTTAAGGCTTAAATCCTTAATGTGACCATGTCAGAAGAAGAGGTCACTGGGTAGTGATAAACTCATGAAGACAGCGCTTCCATGAACAAATTAATGTTCTTTTCAAGAGACCTGATTGGTTCTGTAAAGACTAGATTAGATTTGAATTGCAAGGTTTTTGACGAAAAGGTTTCATGTCTATCTGTATCCCCCCCGCCTTTTTTTAACCCATGAGTCTCCAGAAGACAGTTATATTATACATACCTATAGGGTGGAATCAAGGCACAGATTTCATCAAATTCACCCATGCTGTTTTGGGTGACTATATATGATTAACTTGGGAAGCAAACTTAATTTTTACGTTAAATCATCTTATAGGTGAAAGAGAATGCTACAAGGTGATACTGTACAACAGAGAAATTATAGAGAACATTTGTATGTGCCAATCCCAAAGTTATTGTTCTACAGATTTTATGTAAAACAAATGTGGACAACAGGGATTTATATCTCCATTTAACTCAGATGCATTACCATTTTTATCAGAGCCTATAAACCAATGTTGTTTAATATACACATATTTACTTTTACTAAGTCCTAAAACAAATGTAATTCATGGATTAACATACCATCCAAACATATGTGTCTATACCAAAGTAACCTACCATAAGTATTAGTGCTGTTTAAATACCTATATATCTAATTGCTTATGTTTCATTAGTAGGATCGAAAGGTTATTCCTGGACAAACTGTCAGCCCATGAAAGGAAACAGCCAGAATTGACCAGAGTCCAAGACAACAGCTCCAGAGAAAGTAGACTGCTTTGCTTCTCATCCACCTGTGCCCCTTTTCTAAGCCTAGGGAACAATCTGTGGAAGAGGGGGCGTGGTAGCATGTAAGCGCTGCGATTGGGGTGAATGGTGAAACTACAGCAATATAGTCTGGACACTCATTTGATCAACTTGAGTGAACAAACCAGCCCCCCCCACTGGAAGGTTGAGCTGTGGGGGTTTGGGCACAAGAGCCTGCGAATTGGTTTTACATGAAAGATGCTGTACTCATAAATTATCACTTATTGCTAAAAAATGAAAAAAAAAACTGAGAGAAAGATGCAGGACAGTTATGGCAGAATGCATGATCTGGGATGTGGTGGGGTGGGGTCGGGGGGAAGGGAAAGGGAAATATGCCTGAACTGAATTGGAAAATGATGTATGAAATACACAAAGCATCAATAAAAATAAATAAAAAAAGATGATCCAGCAGTAAAATCTGCAAACCATATGTTTCATAATTTGGAATAGCAAAACAGAATGAAAATATTCACTGATAATTTCATATCTATCATTTTTAAAGTATATGTTAAATATGTTGATTTAAATACATTGATAAAGTTAAAAAAATAAAATAAAATCTAGTCTTTGGGTAAAAAATTTTTTTCTAAATTGAATAAGTTTTACTTCATGAAAATCCCATTACGGTATCATTATTAATCTCATTTTATAACTTCCTCTACTTTTACCTCACACAACAAAATACCCCATAAAAAGACAAGCATGCTGTAATGTAGCATATCTGTAACCTTAGCACTCAGAAGGCTTAGACAGGAGAATTATGAGTTCCAGGCTACCCTCTCTAAGTAGGAGGGGAGGAAAAAGAAAAAAAGAAAAAGAAAGGGAGGAGAAGGAAGGAAGGGTAGGAAAGGAGGGAAAAAATAAGAGAGGGGAAAGGGAAGGGACATTTCTCAAAATACCCTGTGACTTGGAGTCTTCTACAATTTGGATCTTGTCTGTCTCCCATAGGGTCGTGTATTATAAACTTGGTCCCCAACTTGTGGTACCATTCATTGAAAGGTGATAGAATTTTGAGAGCTGTGGCATAGTGGGGGAGAAGCTACAGATTATTGGAGGTGTGTCTTTGAGGAGGATTGTGGGGCTGCTGTATCTTCATCTTCTTTTCTCTTTCACTTCTGGCCGAGAAACAAGTGATTGTGCTGACAGCTTCAGTTGTCAACTTGAAACATGTGGGAGAGAGAACCTCAGTTGTGGAACTGCCTCCAATGACTCGGCCTGTGGTCATGTCTACGGAACATTTCCTTCACTGTTGAGTCATGTGGGCAGGCTTAGCCCACTATGGGCTATATCACCCTGAGAAGGTGGTCCTGTATTGTATAAGATAGCAGGATAAGCATGAGTCAGAGGAGCAAACCAGTAAACTGCATACCTCCATGGTCTGTGATCCAGGTTCCTGCCCTGAGTTTCTGCTTTGGCTTCCCTTGATGATGGACTATGCTGATGATGGACTATGCCAAATAAACCCTTTCCTCCCCCCCACATTTTTGGTCAGTGTTTTTATTCACAGAAATAGAAAATAACTAAGACAATAATATACTCTGTGACCACAGGCCCAAAAGCAATGGGGTCAACCAACTATGGACTGAAATATCCAAAGTTATGAACCAAAACAAAACTTTCCTCTCTTTTACATTAATTGCCTCAGATATTTTGTTGTAGTAAAAGAATAGTAACTAACACAAGATGAACATGTAGGTCAGTTGACTATGATTCTGAATATCTTTGACCATAGGTACCCTTCAAGGATCGTAATCATGGAATGAAGATAGCAGAGCAAGTCAATAAGAAGAATGTGAAAGACCTGAGTCACCAGAAGTCATGAGTGTTACTGACTTCTGAACTCTGGACTTCTCCTGCAATAAAGAAAAATAATTAAAAAAGAACAATTTCTCAGTGATCATTAATTTTATGGTTGTAACCAAAGAGACCAGTTCCCTGAGACACAATCTGTCCAAACACCATGATGAAACATACAGTGAAGATCATTCTATCTCTACTAAATAATTAGATAAATAGTCAATAACAGTTCCTAATGAGAAAAAAAAAACAAAGTCCACATGGACTTACTGACAAATTCTACCAAACATTCGTCTTAAGGGAGAAATGATACCAATTTTCTGCCATCTCTTCTAGAGCATAGGAGTTAAAGAATTACTTCCTATGTTCTTCTATGAGGGCAGAATTACACTAAAACTCAAACTAGAAAAATATGTCAAAGAAAATATAACCAAAGGCCAATCTCTCTCATGAACAAAGGTGCAAAAATAACCAATAAAAGCAATTAAAACCCAACATTCCTTAAAATGAATTATATATTATGGCACTGAGATTTGTTCCAGATATGCAAGACTGGGTCAACATTCAAGAATCAATTTTTTTCTCACACCAATAATCTAAAAAAGGAAAATAACATCTGATTATGCCAGTCTGAACAAATACAATGCCATCTTGTAATTAATACTCCAGCACTCTGGGAATATAGTGGAACATCCACAATTTGAATAAAAATACCTACAAAATCGTTACTGCTAATATCATACTTAATTGTCAGAAAATCAGTGTTCCCATGAAAACTCAGAATAGACAAACTTGTATCTTTTTTTTAGTTTTTAATTATATATATATATATATATATATATATATATAATTTTGTACAAGATTATGTTACTAGGACACTGTGAGACTTGAGTGCACAAAACTTCGATAGGGGATTTCCCAGGACCACCTGAAGCACAGGTAAGAAGGCAGACTGTTAGATAATCCTATCTGGCCTGACCCGTTGGAAAATTCAATCGTCTTGTGTGGCTGTGGGGGCAGAGTCGTCCTGCTAGCTGGTATAAAAGGTGGGCCTGTTGACACTGTGAGACTTGAGTGTACAGAAAGCTTAGATCAGGGATTTCCCAGGACCACCTGAAGCACAGAGCGGGCTAAAGAGGCATATCCCCCGCCCCCCAACTGGAATTGCCAAGGAGTGTCCAAGTGGATTCTTTGGAGAACCTTCAGAACAGAAAGGGAAGAGTGAGTTAGACTTCTAATACAAAGCCTAAAACTTAGAGAAGTCAATACTCCATAAGCTAGGAGACAAACAAACAAGCAAACAAACAAAGCATTTGAAAGAGGCAAGCAAAGCATACCTTCAACACAGTGAAGAGGCATTTGGGATTCACATTGGAATACAGGCAAAGAGAAACTCACATGCCAGGGACACAAAGAAGAGACAATAGGGGAAAGGTGCAGGATAATTCCACACCAAGCTCTACCAACCCTGTGGGAGATTCCTACAATGGGATCCCCCTGGGGATGGCCCAGTACACAGATCTTAGAGGAACAATTGTGAACATATTCAAAGAAATCAAAGAACATAAAGAACAAGTCAGAGAACTAAGAAGAGAGAATGAAAAACTCAAGAAGGACCTAGAGAGAGAGAGAATGACAAACTCCAGAAGGAAGTGGAAACACTGAAAAGATCCCATGCTGAAAAAAATAAGGAAACCAATCAGTGAAGCAAAGAGCTACAGGAAGAGATTGAGAAGCTCCAAAAGGAAGTGGAAATACTAAAGAAATCACAAGATGAAATGAAAAGGGAAGTCAAACACTCATCCAATCAAGAGGAAAGGAAGAGAAAAAGCCTCAGAAGTAGAATGGAGTAAGCAGAACAAAGAATATCAGACCTGGAAGATAACACAGAAAAACTAAAAACCTTAAGTAAAGATTATGAAAAATTTAAAAATACACAAAAGTGGAAAAACCAGGAATTGTGGGACTCTATGAAAAGATCAAACCTCTGCATCATAGGGTCAGAGGAAGGAGAAGAATCCCAAGAGAATGGTATTGATCAGATCTTCAACAGAATAATAGATGAAAATTTCCCTAAACTAAAAAAAAGACAAACCAATACAAATACAAGAAGCACATAGAATTCCAAACAGACAAGATCAGAAAAGATTCTCCAGGGCATATCATAGTTAAAATGCTAGACGCCCAAAACAAAGACAAAATTCTGAAAGCCACAAGAGAAAAACAGCAAGTTACATATAAGGGGAAACCTATCAGAATTACAACTGACTTCCCAGTGCAAACTATGCAAGCAAGAAGAACATGCAGCAAGGCATTCCCAGTGTTAAAGGACTATAGATGCCAAGCCAGGTTACCATACCCAACAAAAATGTCGATAATAGTTGAAGGAGAGAGAAAAATCTTCCATGACATAAACAAGATGAAAGAATACATGTCCGGAAAACCTACCCTTCAGAGATTACTTGAAGCAATTCAAAAGACAGAAGAAAGGAGCAGCTATCCCCAGGCACCTAGAAAGAGAAATTAATAAAAGCATAACTGCAGAAGTAGAAACCTAGACCAAGCAACATACATCTTTCAGTTATAACCTTAAATATTAATGGACTAAACTCCCCAATCAAAAGACATAGACTGGGAGATTGGATTAGGAAACAGAACCCATCTATATGCTCTCTACAAGAAACACATCTTACCTTCAAGGATAGGTACCACCTTAAAGTGAAAGGATGGAAAAAATATTTCAAGCAAATGGTACCAAAAAGAAAGCAGTTGTTGCTATTTTAATATCAGACAAAATAGACTTCAAAGTAAAAGAAATCAGAAGGGACAAAGAAGGCCATTACATTTTTTTTTTTTAAATGATTTTTTTTAATTAATTTTATTTATTTCTGTATGTGTATGAATGTACTGTCTGCATGCAAGTTTGTGCACCCGTGTCGTGCAACGCCGCGGAGGTCAGAAGAGGGTCTCGGATTCCCCTGGAACTGGAGTTCTCCTGGAATTGGAGTTTCAGACGGTTCTTAGCCGCCATGTGGGTGCTGGGGATCGAACCGGCGTCCTCTGTAAGAGCGGTCGGTGCTCTTAACCGCTAGGCTATCTCTCCAGCCCCGGCCATTACATTTTTATCAAAGGAACAATTCACCATGAAGATTTCACAATCATGAATATATATGCACCAAACTCTGGTGCACCAAACTTTATAAAGACAATTCTCCAGGACCTCAAGGAACAGATTAACCCCAGTACACTCATTGTAGGGGACTTCAATGCCCCACTGAGCCCTTTGGACAGGTCAACAGGACAAAGAATAAACAGAGAGACATCTGACCTGAATGATACAATACACCAAACAGACCTCACAGACATCTACCAAATATTCCACCCCAGTATCAGAGAATACACTTTCTACTCAGCACACCATGGAACATTCTCCCAAATCGACCACATACTGGGACACAGAAGAAACCTCCACGAACACAAAAAGATTGTAATAATTTCATGCATTCTATCAGACCACAGTTCAATAAAAGCTCATTATCAACACCAGTATGAATGAGTCAAGGAAGAGAAAAAGAAATAAATGCATTCCTGGAACTGAATGACAATGATAATAAAACACAACATATGATTGTCTGGATCTTTTCATTGTCTGTTGTGATATTTCCCCTTTCATCAAATCTCAAGAAGTCTAATATAAAGCTACGATAATCAAAATAACCATAATGCAGAGTAATTTACCACTGCAACAGAGCAGAGTGGAAATAAATGTATATAAATGTGATCAATTTGTCCATGATTCACAGGTAGATACAATATACAAGGGTTTAAAAAATGATGCTGGACCAACTAGATGTCACCTGAACAATAATGAATTTAGACATAGATTTTTATATCCTACTATAAAATTATTGCAAAGATTATTGCAAACCTAATTATAAAATGGAAGACTAGAAAATATTTAAATGATAACATTTGATTAATTCTAGGTGCTCTTTGTATATATGGTGGATGATATAAAAGATTAAGTCTGCAAATAAAATAATGAAGATGGCATACTACATTAAATAAAAAAAAAACCTTTTGTTCTATGATGGACAAGGTCAATGGGTGAAAACAACATCAGCAATGAGAAAAGAAGCTTCAGACTAGAAAAAATGTTTGTAAAACATGTATCGAAGAAAGGACCATCATGCACAATATAGAGATTATTCTCAAAATTCAAGAAAAAGAAAATGAATACCTTGAAGTAAAATGGTTAAAAAGCTGACTTAGCATGGCACCAAAGAACAAATAAAGATGGAAAATAAGCATGTGTTGTTCAATATCACATGCCATTAAAGGAATTATGAATTAAATAGATATAGCTGTCTATTGAAATGGGCCAAATTCAAAACGTTGGCCAGAGCAGATGGGGCTGAGGATACAGAGCAAGAGAAACTCTTGATAAGAGTACTACAGGGAGACCCTGTCTCAAAAAGACCAAAAAAAAAAAAAAAAAGTAAAGTGGCAGAGAGACCCAGGCACTTAAACAGGGAACAGTTTGACAATTTCTTGCAAAGTTAATTTGATTATCTAATCCAATAATTGTGCCCCTTGGTATTTATACAAATTGCTTGAAATCTTGTGTTCGCCTAAAAGCCTGTGAAAAAATGTTTAATGGTTAATTTATAATCACCCCAACTAGCAAAGATCCAATGGTCCTTGAATAGATGACTGGGCAAAACATAGTGTATACAGTAAATGGAACAGTATCCAATACTAAAAGTAAATGACCTAACATGCAATGAAAGACATGGGGAACACTTGAATCATTGGGTGAATGAAGCAGCACACTGCATTATTTCAACATTTGGCATGGGGAAATGGGGAAAAGGCAGCAGTTGGAAGAAGGTGTGAACAGTAGGACACAGATTTTCAGGGCAGAGAGATTGAGTGGGATGCTGTTATTTGGCACACACCATTATACATTTTTTCAAAGTCCACAAACTCTGTAAGTCTAAGAGTGAACTGTACTGATAACCATGCTCTTTGGATGATAATTGCAGGTCAGTTTGGGTTACCATATTATAATAAAAATATAACTGTTAAGAAATGATGATGGAGTTGTAGGTCATATGTGGGTTGGGAGGCTAGGGAGTTTATGGGAGCACTCAATTTCTATTATGAATTTAAAAGCATTCTGAAAAAGAAGCTTATGTAAAAGAACAGCTATTTCTGCTTTATATAGGAGGAAGCCCACAATCAGACAGGTTGAGTCACTTGCTTAAAGTTATGAAACTAAAACAAACCAGAGCCAAAGCCACTGCAACCCAAGTATATATACATGGCTCCAAAAGAATTCTAAGATGGTCTGTCTCCTTTGTGTGCGTCATAGCAACTCCTTCACACCATAACATGTCTTGAAGCAGGAAGACCTCGGCATCTGAGGCCAGCAAAATCAGCCCTATAGCAAACAGAGCAGCATTTGTATCTACACCCAGGATCATGGTTCATGACATTTACTCCAATGGCCATGCACAGGGTGAGAAATAGTGCAGACATTGAGTTGTGGTAGAAAAGAGAAAGGGAGTGAACTCAGTGATAGAGCCATCTAAACTAAGACTGGAAAACCTATTTCTCCTGATGTTATATTTCACTTGCCTTGGGGATGGTTCTTCAAGGTGTTGTGGCCTGGGAAATGAGAGCTGGTGAGAGTGAGGACTGAAATGCCTTCCATGGTTCTTTTGGTCAAGAAACTTGTAAACCTATTTTGGAGAACCCCATGCTGATGGGGGTAGTGGCCAGATCTTAATTTTGCCATTAAAACTTAGACCATTCTAAAATAACTGAGACTGAAACTCTGAGTTCACCCTGTTATTTCTACCCAAAAACCTGGTAGTTATGATCTTAGCACCTTCAAAAGCTGAGGTTATGGTAATCTTTCAAAAGAGGCTTCTTTATTGGTCTGAATGTGATTTTGACTTTGGTTAATGAGGCAATCTCAGCCTGTTCACACAACTCAGCCCCTCTAGCAACATGTGACATTTGTTGGCAAACCTGAGTAATTGCCAAGAAAACATGATAGTCACCTGAGTACTTACCCTATTTATTATACTGTGTAAGGTATGCTTTTATTGCATCATTTAATAATAATAATAATAATTATGATAAAGGCATTGTATAGTCCTTTAAGTCATGAAAGAATTGATTGTAGTAAGGTTCGTATATTTTCTATTCTAAATTCTACATTCTTCCTATTTTCTCACATCAAAATAGTATTTATACTCAAGCAATTAAAACAGATTACCAGACACTTGCCCAAGGCACAAGGAGCAGAACACATTGTACAAGGAGATTGAAGATTTAGCCACAAAAAGCATTAATTAACAACAGGCAAATTGTAAAGCATGGGAACATTCTCAATGCTTAAGGACCTAGGAACTGCTTAGTTTTGTGATTGTATGCTGTTGGCTGAAGTGCCCAGACCCTTGGAAGAGACCACTCTCCTTAATGGGAGAGGCCACTCAGCTTTTTAATGACATCTTAAATTGCTTACCTCCTTTCTCCATAGCCAGCCTGGTGGTCTCTTTCAAGTGGAGAAAGAAACAAATCAATCATTATTTCTTAAGAATATGTGTCATTTTTTTATTCATGGAAGCCAGGTTGTGTCACTTAAAGACTGACATGTCAATAGATGGGAGAAATGGAGGTATTTCAACCTTTAAGCTGTTCTTGAAAAGCATTTTGAGGCACTTGCTGAAAGAGAGTTTGGTGTTGAATACTGACTGGTCAGTATTGCCACTAAGACATGTGATAAGGCTGAGGATTTAGTGAAAGGTTAAGGAGAAGCAAGCCTCTTTGGATTCTGTGATAATAGCATCCAAGTTAATTCCCCAGATCACTGAGGACTCAAGGGTGCCTTGCAGATTTCGACCTGTGTAAAGCCTCACATGTGGAAAGGACTTTTCAAGTATACTTTCAATGCTGACATTCTGTGCTTCTATTTTCAACAATTATTTTACTTGGATTTCTTGTACTTGTTATCCTTATAGTCAGTATTTTCAGCATTCTGTATTTTCATTTTATGGAATTCTTCAGCATTTAAAAATTAACCAATATTTCTATTATTTGATAATGTGGCTTCTGGAATTTTTTTATGTCATTGATACAAAACATTCTCTAAGATAATTCAGCAATCTGTTAAAAGATCTATTTGTATCCAGAATGAATGCATATTCAAAAATTTTGGGATGGAGGGCAGGAAAGATGGTCCAGCAGTTAAGAGAACTGGCTACTCTTGCAGGGAATAAGGATTCATTTCCCAGCACCTATATGTGGCTAACAGCCATCTGTAACTCCAGTTCCAGGGAATCCAATGCTTTCTTCTGACCTCTGTGAGCATTGCAGTTATATACATGCAGACAATACTTTCATACACATAAAATGAAAAAAATATTTAAAAAACTTTATTGACAGAATTAATTTGCTCTTAAAGTCTCTGCATCTTAGTGTAACACTCAGGTCAAATATATTTTACTCTTGGAATCCCCCAGGATTCCAAGAGTAAAATATATATCATAGATATAGATATATAGATATAGATATAGATATATAGATAGATAGATAGATATAGATATATATCAGCCCTTGTGGGAATTTATCTTTCTCAGAATTCCTAGAAGCATATATAAATCAGTAAAACTTGTTATGGTATTGATAGAAGTATTAATAGATAACACTTTCACCTTTCACAAGGGAAACTTCCTTGGTTCCAAGACAAAATAAACCCCAAGTAGTTCAATACTGAGGTGAAACTCTGAAGGTGGAGGATCTTCTTGTAGGGTTTCCAAGATGATCTGTGAAATTCGATGCTTCATTGTATTGGTTTTGCCATCTTCATTTTCACACTGACATGGCACTGATGGTCTATTCTTATATAGACTTCAGATTCTGGAGCACTGATGGATGATAGGCAGATCTTGTCAGTTACATAGAAGAAGGTATGACTTCCTCATGCACTAGGACAGGTAGTTTTTTATACAGCCCAGACCACACAGTGAGGAAGTCCTGGTAGATCAACCCCACAGCTTCCAGAGTCTTACAGCTTTAAAATGGAAAGTTAAAGACAGAGCTTGCTTTCATCCTTCTTGATTACTCATTTTAAGGTAAGGGATACTGAACATTCTCTCCTTTGACCGATTTGTTGTCCCTATTCAATGACTGGCTGTTGGCTTCATTTCTATTCAGGTTCTGCAATGCTACAGAAGACACTAGTCTTCTGCTCAGTCTACTCCTACATGGCTATGGCCAGTGAGTTTCTGTCTGTTTTTCTTTATGTGTATATACATGTGTAAAAATAAAATGCCATATTTGCAGACATATACCATTTAGAAGAGATTTAGCATCACTAACAAAATTGATATCTATTAACCCTGTAGGCTTTCACTCATGAATCTAGTGATAGCTGCTCTTCAGCTTTTTGTCTGTGCCCATAGGGAAACTTCATGTCTTGCCCTCATACATGTCAGAGTCTGGCTGAAAATATGGACAGAGGATGGAGAACCCCCAATCCCAGGGCTTCTCATTTACTGGGTCTAATCACTTAAGAACAAAAGACTTGCTCAATTTGGCTCCAGTCATGCAGGTGTTTCCATTGAGATTATCTCTCTCTCTCTCTCTCTCTCTCTCTCTCTCTCTCTCTCTCTCTCTCGGTTTTGGTGGAGAAAAGTGGATTGATTAACATTTTCATTTGTATAGTTGTATATAGTATCAGGAATCACAGCTTTGTATTGAGTTTAGGAGGTCTGAAATTGACACATATGGTGAAAAGCTTTGTCTTTTCTGGACTTACTACCCTCTTATACAGAATCTATGCCGAAATTCTCTGTCCTTTGTTGAATCATTTACTTTGCTTCAGGTTCTGAATTGAGGAGATACTTATATAAGCATAGGTGCATCAAAGAAGTAATTAATTAAATTATCCCAAATTTCCTAAATTTGCTTTGGATCTTGGATCTTAAAATAGAAAATAATCACTATGATTTTTGAAAGTTAATATCCCAATTATAAGAAAGACTAGTTCTTGGCTCCTATGTTCATGCATGTTCTGAAGCTTGTGTGTATAAGAAGATCGACATGTCTAGAAAAGGCAGGGTTTTGACATTTTAACAGTTGAGATTCTGAGTGTCTTGAATTGGATAAATCGCAAGCAAAATATCTCCTTTTGTTGAATTAATTCAGGTTTGGATATGTAAACACAGAGCTAGAGACTTTTCTAATTACCTGTAAGCCACTGATTTAAGAACTAAATAGGATACAAGCACCCAACTGAAAAAATAGCAATTCTTGTTGAGTACATTTTTTAAACATCAAAATTCTTCAAAATTAGTTAAACTGAGTATTCTCTATGAATATCAAGTAGTCAAACAGAAGTAGTTTATAGTTTTAGTGCGATGTCTTGAGTGCTGATAGATTCAATGCTATTTGTAAGTGCTAAACACTTCATTTTGATTTTTAGCAAATATACTTCATTAGTATGGATAAAATACCTTTTATTCAACATATAATTTTAAGTTTACAAAGGACATAAGCCTACTGTGAAATACACCATATGACTGATATGGTTTGAGCATTAATTATTAAGCCTTTTGGCTTCTTTGATGAGACTTCACTAGATTCTTCAGGGTTTTTTTGTTTGTTTGTTTGAAGTCTTTATACAAACACAATCATACAATCACGTGCATGTTCAAACACACATATGCACTCATGCACATACACACACATGCAGTTTTTCTTTGTATGGTACAGTGTTGCCTTCTTTTTCTAGCATTTTGCTGGAAAGAAACTTATGTTCTGACAATCAGGAGTCAATGCTCAGGTATTTCTGGGAAGTGGCTCTTCAGCCTGTGAGAGTCCAGTACAGCTGCTGAGCTTTGTATGACAGGCTTTTTTTTTTTTTAACCTGTGGAAACAGGCTGCTGGAAAGAACTTCTTCAAAATGATAGACAATTTATTTCCCAAAGATTCTTGTTGGTCGACTCTAAAATTTAGGTTTCATAATCATTTTGTTACCTTTTCCCTAATTTCCTTGACCTCAGTATCTTACTATAGGAAAGACCACTCTTTTTTTTTATTTATACTTTGTGTATTTCATACATCATTTTTCAATTCAGTTCAGGCATATTTCCCTTTCCCTTCCCCCCACCCCACCCCACTCCATCACAGATCATGTATTCTGCCATAACTGTCCTGCATCTTTCTCTCAGTTTTTTTTTTCATTTTTTAGCAATAAGTGATAATTTATGAGTACAAGCATCCTTCATGTAAAACCAATTTGCAAGCAGTTGTGCCCAAACCCACGCAGCCCATGGGTCCCACCATCCAGCAGGGGGAGCTTGTATGTTCAATCAAGTTGATCAAATAAGTGTCCAGTCTATATTGCTGTAGTTTCACCATTCACCCCAATCGCAGCCCTTACATTCTACCACACCCCCTCTTCTGCAGATTGTTCCCTAGGCTTAGAAAAGGGGCACAGGTGGATGAGAAGCAAAACAGTCTACTTTCTCCGGAGCTGTTGTCTTGGACTCTGGTCAATTCTGGCTGTTTCCTTTCATGGGCTGACAGTTTGTCCAGGAATAACCTTTCGATCCTACTAATGAAGCACAAGCAATTAGATATATAGGTATTTAAACAGTACTAATTGTTATGGTAGGCTACTTTGGTATAATACAACTGCCTTCTGGAGACTCATGGGTCAAAAAACAAAAACCTAAAAAAAAAGGGGGGGGATACAGATAGATATGAAACCTTTTTGTCAAAAACCTTGCAATTCAAATCTTGAAACTAACTATGGGAAAAGATTTGTATGTTCCAACAGGTCAAAATGTCACCAACTTAATGGCTGAGAAAGAAAAGATACAGCTTTGCATTGAGTAGGATGTACCAGAAAGTGCCAACAGAAAGGTTGGCCCGTCTGAACATTGAAAGGAAGAAAAGCCTCAGATTGCTACAAACATCAAACCCCTCTGTGGATCCTACTTGTAACAACTATTTATAATGAGTCCTAACGAAACTTACCTTCTAGGTGCCGCAAAGGTTTTAATACGAGAGACTTTCTTACCTCCCCCCCATAGAACAAGGAGAAATATGATGATGATGAGGTCGTTCTCCAACTGTAAATTGGAGACAACTATTATAGAGGTAATCTCTTATAAAACCGGTAAAACTGCCTTCTTTAATTGACTAATAGACATAGGAACTGTGAAAAGGATTATTCTCTATTCAGAACCAAATATAATACTAAAGTCTCCTTAAGCTATGCACTTAAGCAAAATATATTAATACAGGAGCTCTGACATCAGCAATGGATTATTCTACCAAGGAGATGTTGGCCAGGGGATCCAAGCCCCCACAAAAGGTAAAGGCTCCTTGCCTCTAAACTGGGATACCTGCAAGAAGAGAGGCGATAAGGCCCTGCTGTCGAAGACCTGACGTTAACATGGGAAAGATGTATTGAGACCACACATGCAAGTGTACAGATGGTCTCTGGAATACCAGAGAGTGTTACCAAAGGCCACTAAACCAATAAAGCAAATATGGGTCTCCTTGAGTCAAGCAAGACTCCTCCGTCAGCACCAGCTACACCACACCTGCCTGGAAATACTGTGCAGCAGTGGCAGCCATATGCCTGTATATCCCAAATCTAATTGGCTATTGGCTCTCTCCTTGGAGGAATAACCCATGGCCAATGCCACAAGCTTACATCCTCTAATGGTTAGGAGATATTATAAGCCACAATAAGACCCTGTCATATTTAACAGGAAAGACCACTCTTCTATGTGTTTTAATCTTCACTCTGATGATGATAACTATGCTATAAATACTAGACAAAGGATTTTTCCTTAACTTCCCAACCTCACTGTAGAATGAGAAAAAAATATTTCTGGGCCACAGGGATAGATCACCATTTAAGAGCAGTGACTGCTCTTGCAGAGGACTAAGTTTCTTTCTTTTTTTTTTTTTTTTGGTCTTTTCGAGACAGGGTCTCCCTGTAGCCCCAGCTGTCCTGGAACTCACCTTGTAGACCAGGCTGGCCTTGAACTCACAAAGATCCTCCTGTCTCTGCCTCCCAAGTGCTAGGATTAAAGGCGTGTGCCACCACACCCGGCGCAGAGGACTAAGTTTCTATTATCAGCACCAAGATGGCAGCTCATGACCAACTGTACCTAACTCCAGTTATAGGGATTTAACAGTTTCTTCTGGCATCCTGGCAACCAAGCATACATATGTTGCACATGTGCACGTGCAGGCAGACACTCATACACATAAAATAAAAACAAATTTAAAAAGTAAAATTATTTTTGTAGCCCATGAAAGCCTATAAAACATACAGCTATTATCAACTGGAACTGAAGCATAATTAAGAACTTGTTAAAGAAATAGAATTCAGGGCTGGAGATATGGCCTAGGGGTTAAGAGCACTGACTGCTCTTGCAGAGGACCCAGGTTCGATCCCCAGCACCCACATGGCAGCTGAGAACCGTCTTTAACTCCAGTTCCAGGGGAATCTGACGCCCTCTTCTGACCTCCACAGCATTGCATGACATGGATGCACAAACCTAAATGCAGACAGTACACTCATACACATAAAAAATAAATAAAAATAAAAAAAAGAAATAGGATTCAGATAGAATACTTAAGTAATTGCCATATAAAGTACAAAAGTTCAATCTTAAATTTGAAATCATTATTTAATAACTAATTTATTATGAATACTTATCATATCTAGTTTGGACCAAACCATCAGTTAAAACGAAGCTGAAAAACCCGGTGTGTGTGGCCAGATAAATCCATTATGCCTGCATATAAGAGAGCTGGATTCTTACCTTGATAACCTAGAAGGTGAGCAGGAGTTGGAAACCACTTCCACTAGTCATATTGGATATCAGGCACCTGTACCCCTTCTTCCCCCAGGGGAGTACTTCTTGAAGTGTAGCATTCCTAAGCTTATCTCTGCAGAGGCATGTCTGCCTTGCCCTCAGGAGGTAAGTGGCTCAAGCCATAAGCTTATGGGGGGTGCTATGGTACCCCTGCCATAAAACTTAGCCATTGCAGAATGGACACAGGCTTCCCCTCTGTCCTGCCCACCTCCTGGCCAAAGAATCCACCAAAACTACTGTATAAGTGCTTAAAACCCATGCAATAAATAAGTTCTCTCACTGATGCTGCTCCTGGATCTTTCTTTGATCCATTTCAGATTCATCAAAGTCTCAGGGACCATCCTCTTTTACCCCCCTTCCCTCCTTTGGGGGGTGGAGAGGGCCCAGGGCAGTTGCACCACCGCAGGGCAAGGCTTCCATACCTAGGGCTTTGAGGCTGGTGACCTGGTAGGCAGGAGCCTCACCACACTGAGGAAGCCAACACTAGTGTGAGAGGAAATCAATCAAAAGTGATGTTGTCTTCCCTTTCATTGATGTCCATTCATACAAAAGTAAGAATACCACAGCCTTGCACTGAGAAAAGTCAATTTACATAAAATACTGTTAATCTCTGATAAACAATGCAACAGATAGCTCAAATGCCATTAAAATATGGTTATTAATGGCCAGTGGAGTGGCTGCAGCAGTTGGAATCTGGAAAAGGCTCATGAGATGAAAGCTTTTTCTCCAACTGGTTCACTACTGGAAGATCGCAGAAGCTTAGGGGGAGGGTCTAGTTGCAGGAGCTAGGCTCCTCACCTACCCTCTCTGCCTCCTGTCTGCCTTGGATTGAGCAGCTTGGCTCCATTACAGGCTTTCTTCCTCATTACAGGTGCAGGAGCAATGCAGCCAGGTTGTCATGTGCGAAAGCTCTGAAACAGTGAGCTCAAATAATTTCTGCTTTTGAGTGACTTCCTCGATATTTTGTCAGAGTTGTAAAAAGATTAGTAACAGCAGCTCAAACTAATTATTTCACCAGCAACTTAGGATGGAAAAAATGCAGAAAAATGATCTCTCTGTGTTTCATAACCGTGACAAAAAAAAAAAAAAACTGAGGGGAGAAGGGTTTTGATAAGCTTACAATTCCAGGTAACAGTCCATCTGTAAGGGAAAGTCAAGGTTACAGGAACTTGAAGCAAGTCAATAGAGAAGGAACGAGTGTGTGTGTGCCTATTAGTGTTCAGCCACTCAAAATGGGCTTGGTCTTCCTACATCAGTTAACAAAATCATGACCATCTCCTACATCCAATCCCAGGGCCAACATGATTTAGACCATCCCTCATTGGCAGTGCCTTCCCACATGGTTCTAGACTGCTTGAAGTTGACAAAACTAGCCATCGAAGCCTCAGAGAATCAACAAGATGCTGAGAATTATTAGGCTTAGCCACTGACTACAAAACAGATAGGACCAGAACAGAAACTCTCCACACCATGTCATAGCAAAAACACCAAACCCTCAGAACAAAGAGAGAATACTGAAAGCTCTAAAAGAAAAACAGCAAGTCTATATAAAATTAGTTTGATGTCTAAGTTGTTGCACAAACCATTGGTTCCTTCCTTTTTATCCCAGCATATTATTCCAGTGCATTGATGTGTTAAGATTCATTTAATCATCTATCCCTTGAAGGATTTTTTTTGATATATGAATATAAGTGTTTATTTCTCTTGGAGAAGTAAAGACTGCTGAGCCTAATTTGTTTTATTGTAACCCCTAAGTTTTTATGTGTTCGTAAATGAGAATCTCTTTTTTTTTTAAGTCTATCTTAAATGGTGAAACTGTTTCTGTGAGGATTTTGTGTTTTAATCAATGGGAGGAGTGACTTGTAAATTGGTAAAGTACTAATTGGCTCTTATGGTTCTATTAATAATAATTTTATTAGGACTTAAAATTTCATGAAAGGTTAGCATTTCTTTTGTTTACCTGTTGAGTCATCTTATTAGAATTTCCTTAGTCTTTTAGCATGGAGCTCACCTTGTTGTGGGCAGTCTGACAGTGCTTGTATTGGTCATCGTGCCATGATCAGGTACAATCCTGGTCTCAGGAAAAAGGCTGAGCACTCTGTCCTAGGGCATTTCTTTGGAACTGCAACAAGGTGAAGACAGACTAATTGAAGGGGAGGCTCCAGATCTAGATTAGAGAATACATTTTAGCTCTTCATCTGTGACCTGGGCAAGCTCTTTATTTATCTGTTTCAGAACACCAAGATGAGGAGAGTGAGATTCTTAGAGCACAGCCTTCCAGGAGTCTGCACACTTAAGGATGGGAGTGTATGTATGTGATCTTAAAATCAAGCCTCTCAAGTGTTTGTACTTTAGCTGGCTCCCTTGTGCAATCTTAGCTCGGGTTGTAGTAGGGCAGTTTGCTTACCTGTGTCGTAAGAAAGTAGGTTCTATACTCCTTAGTACTAGCATCTTATGCCCCAACTCATAGCACAATCCAATGAAGGATCAATCAATCAGATGAAGACTTACTATAATTCAGTTTTGGTCAAGAGTCAAGTTTAATTATTCTGACATAATAGACCTCTTCTTTTTAATGGGAAGATGATATTTTTCTGTTCTTTCTAATTCAGGAATACTGAAATGCTGGTGACTCTAAGATAACCTCAGCATAGCATAGTCCTTAGCGCTATGATAGCTTTAGAACCTTTTCTGATTTTTATCTGGCCTCTGCCTTTTCTTACTCCATGATGATATATTCTTTTGTGCAGTCTAAGAATTGCCAAAATGTGTTATTATTAGTCTTAGTTGGGGAAGCAAGTATTTGCTACACCCTTAGGAGTGATACTATTTTCTTGGACTTTCAAATAACATGAAAGGAGAGTATCAAAATATTTTTAAAAGGTAATATTTGACATAATGGTATATTTACCTTTTTATTTGGCCATTCAGTAATAAGACCAGAAGTATGAAAATGTTTGAGAAAGACTGAGAAAGAGATGAAAAGCATGTTTGGCAGAATGCATGAGCTCTGGTGGGGTGGGGGGGGTAGGGTGGGGGACACGGATCTAGATCTGATTAGTAACATAATCTTGTACTATATATATGTATATATATATATATATATAATAAAAAATTTTAAAGTATGAAGATGTTTAAGTAGAAATGAACATAAACAGTACATGAAGAAATTTGCAATGACTGTAATGTGCGTCTTCAGGAGAGACAGTACAAGTGGAATTGCTGGGTTCCAGTGCGAATGTGCATATGCAGTTTTCCCAGGTAATATTTCCTAGGTAGTTCTCCTAAACCCTCCTGCAAAATCATTGTACCCTGCATTCCCACAGGCAGTGCATGAGGATGCCTCTTCTTACACTCATCCATCATGTGCTATATTGAGCAGCTCTGTTATTTATTCATTTATTTAATTTTTTGCCATTTTGATGGGTGACAAAAATCTCACTATAATTTTAATTTACATTTCTTTTACTGTATAAACAAGCTTGAACATCTTTTCATATGGATACACGTCATTAACATTTTCTTTTCTGTGAATTTTCTGTTTATTTAGCCTCCATTTCTGTAAAGTTGTTGGCTTTTTTTTCTTTTCTATTTTGGAAAGTTCCCACTTTGTTAGGAAAATTCAGAATTTATTTGTCTTATTAGAACTAGTTTTTGGTTCCCTAGTATGCAACATAGGCTTTTCATTTACATATGTCTTTGACATATAAGGCTGTTGACTATAATAAAATACATTTTTTATTTTTTTTACTTGATGTTTCTAGATTTTGAGTTAGAGATGGAAAAGGTTTCTCACAAATTATAAATGATTCATTTGTGCTTCCTTTTGATAATTGTGTTATTTCACTCAAATTTTGGGATCCGTTTGAAGATCTAGCATTTATTAAGTGAATGATCCAATATTTTTTACAAGTTATATGAAAATTACTAATTTAAATCTTCATCTTTTCTGTATTGATTTTCATTTTTCCATGTTAGCTACTAAATTTCTGTATGCATTAAATCTACTTTTAGATTTCTTTCTCTTTTTTGAGACAGGCTCTCATGTAGTGCAGGCTGGCCTGTATTAGTGGAGGGTGGACAGTTAACTTCTAGTCCCTGACCTCCACTTTGTGATTGCTGGGATTATAGGCATGCATCATCACATCTGGCATCTGATGTGCTGGGAATCTAACCCAGCATTTCATGGACCAGCACTCTACCAACTGAGCTACATCCTCAGGTCCTACTTACAGGCATTCTCTTGATTGATTGATCCTTGGTTAATATATCACCATTTTATTTATAGGTGTTTTATGACACCTTTTACTGTTGAATTAGATCAGAATTCACTATTGCTTCTTTTCAAAAAGAATACAGTAGAATGAAATGTCAAGCTGAATTTTATGCTTGCTATACAATTGCAGAAACCAAGACATACAGTATCAGCAAATGGAGACAGAGGATTGATGGAACAGAGAGATGGAGTGAGAACTGAGAAATTGTTCTGCCTAAAAATGTCTGATTTTTGACAAAAGGAACTACAATAATACATGGAATAAAGACACTCACTGGAACAAATTGACCATCTAGAGGTAAATAATAATATAATCTCAATCAAAAATTTCATGTATAGAGTAATATGACATACAGCATAAATTTCAATATAGAATGTAAAATTGAAAAAAATAATCAGGATATTTTTACAGTGCATGGCAAGGTAAAGGTACTTTTATCACCAAACCATGATCCTCTAAGAAAATATTGATGAAGTAGCTTCATCATCGATACAGCTTTCTATCTCTTAAGAAAATAAACATGTAAACTATAGGCTGGGAAAAAAATTTGAAGTCATGTATGTCACTAATATGTTGGGCATGCTGGCACATGCTTATAATCCCAGAGCTGGGGAAGTAGAGACAGCCCAGTCACTGGAGTTTATTGGCTAGCCAGCCCAGCCTACTTGTTGAGCTCTGGGACAAACAGCAGACCTTGTCTCAAAATAGGGTGGGTGGCTCCTGAGGAACATGATAAGGTTGACCTCTGACCTCCACACACATATGCATGCAAATATGCATCTTCACACACACCCACAATTTAAACATCATATTTGTCACTGTAATTGCAGTTAGAATACAGATGCTCCTTGGATTATGAAGGGCTTGTGTTCCAGCAAACTCATTGTAATTTGAAATGGAATATCCGTATTTGAGCATGCTTCTGGTACATCTCTACTACCGAACATCATAGCTTATCCTAGCCTATCTTTTGTTTTCTTTTTGTTGTTTTTCCTCCCCCTTTCCCTGGCTGATGGCTTTTATTTCTTTTTATTTCCCACATGAATTTATTTTTATTTTTTAACAAATCTAGACCTGTGTCCCCCCCCATTCCCCTACCCCACCAGAGCTCATACATTCTGCCAAACATGCTTTTCATCTCTTTCTCAGTCTTTCTCAATATTCTCCATGATGAAGTTGACTGTTTTGAGCAGAAGTTCAGTTTCAGTCAGTTCTTCAGTGCAGTCCTTTCTGTTGTTGTTGTTGTTGTTTCCAATATGCATCACTCCCAACTGCTTTGGACAAAAACTCAGGGGGCCATACACAAGAAATACTTACAACTAGGTAATTGGCACTACCATCCACAGATGAGGGATACCATTCATCATTTGTTTTTCTGGGACTGTGTTACTTCACTCAGCATGATGTCCTCTAGCTCCAGCCATTTTCCTGCAAAGCTCATGATGTCACCTTTATTTACTGCTGCATAGAATTCCATTGTGTAGATGTACCACATTTTCTCTATCCACTCATCAGTTGAGGGGCATTTGGGTTGGTTCCAGCTCCTTGCTATTGTGAAGAGAGCTGCAATAAACATGGCCGTGCATGTATCTCTGTGGTGGCGTAAGTCTTGAGGGTACATGCCCAGGAGTGGTATGGCTGGGTCGGGTGGCAAGTTCATTCCAAGTCTTCCAAGGGTTCTCCACACTGCTTTCCATAGTGGCTGTACGAGTTTACATTCCCACCAGCAGTGGATGAGTGTTCCCCTTTCCCCACAACCTCTCCAGCACTTGGTATCATTTGTTTTCTTGATCCTAGCCAGTCTTATTGGAGTAAGATGATATCTTAAAGTGGTTTTCATTTGCATTTCCTTAATGATTAGTGATGTTGAACACTTCTTGAGGTGTTTCTCAGACATCTCTAATTCCTCACTTGTGAAGTCTCTGTTCAGTTTTTTTTTTTTATTTTATTTTTTGAGTGGGTCATTTTTTTTTTCTTACTCATTTGTTTTCTGAGTAGTCATTTGCCTTTTTTTGAGTAGTTTATAATGCTTTGTCAGATGTATCAGCAGTGAAGGATTCCTCCCACTCTGGGGGATGATTTTCTTCACTTCCCTTGATTGTTTCTTTTGATTGTAAAGAAGCTTTTGGTTTAATGAGGTCCCAATTTGTTAATATGTCCACCTTAATTCTTGCACAGCTGCTGTCGATTTAGGAAGTCTTTGACTACGCCAAAGTTTGTAGTCTGCTGTCAAATTTCTCTTCTATCACATCAGAGTTTCTGGTTTCATGTTGAGGTTCTTTGATCCATCTGGAGTGGGACTTTTGTACAGGGGGTGAGAGGTAGGGGGGATTTATTTATTCTTCTACAAGTGATGATCCAGTTTTGCCAACACCACTTGCTGAAGATGCTGTCTTTCTCCCCTGGGCTTCTTGGCCCCTTGTCAATATAAGATGGCTGTGAACTGAAAAATGTATGTGCTCAGGTTTGGATCTTCAGTTTTGTTCCATTGGTAACAGGTCTGTTTTGTGCCAGTACCAGGCTGTTTTTATGGACTATAGCCCTGTAGTATAGTTAGTTAGTTGAAGTCTGGGTATAGAGATCCCTCCTCTGTAGCTCTTTGTGCTCCGGTTGTTTTGGCTATTCAGGTATTTTTTTCCCAAATGCATTTCAAGGACTTTTGTTTCCAAGCCTGTGAAGAACACTTGGGATTTTGATTGGAATTGCATTAATCTATACAAGAGTTTTGGTTAAAATGGACATTTTTCAATGTTAATTTTCCCAATCCATGAGCATGGTGAGGTTTTTATACCTCTTCTGATGTCTTCTTCAATTTTCTTTCTTTAAAGGTTTTTTAAAATTTTTTGTTGTAGAGATCCTTGGTGTCTTGTGTTAGGTTTGTTCCTAGGTATTTTATTTTTATGGGCTAATTGTGAGTGGGAAGGTCTCTTTGAATTCTTTCTCGTTGTTTTGTTGGTGTTAAAAATGCCAATGATTTTTTTTAAGGTTAATTTTGTATCCTGCCACTTTGCTGAAGCTGTTAATCATTCTAGGAGCTTTCTGGTGGGTTTTTAGCATCCCTAATAAACAATCATATCATTAGCAAATAGGGATACCTTGACTCTTCTTTTCCAATTAGTTTACTCCTTTATTTCCTTTTCTTGCCTTATTTCTAGCAAGTGTTTCAGCACTATATTGAAGAGGGTGGTGACAGAGGCAGATTTGTCGATTCCTACCTTTAGAGGGAACTGTTTCTGTCATTTCCCCATTTAGGTGATATTTGGCTTTGGTTTTCCTGTATATGGCTTGATTTACATTTGAGGAATGATCCCTCCAATCCAATTTCCTTCTAGGACTTTAAGCATGAAGGATGCTGGATTTGTCAACTTTTTCAGATTCAATGAGATGTGTTTGGGTTTTTGTTGTTTGTTCCGTTTATGTGTTTATTGATATTTATGATTTTCATTGTTGAACCATCCCTGCAACTCTGGGGTATGAATCCAAACTTGGTCATGATGGATGATCTTCTTGACTTGGTCTGTAGGTGATTTGCAGTATCTGTTTAGAATTTTTGGAAATCTGTGTTCATTATGGAGATAAGGTCTATAATTCTCTTAATTTGCTGTCTTTGACTGGTTTTGGTAATAGAGTGATGCTGGCTTCTAGAAGGAATTGGGGAGAAATTCCCTTCTGATTGTATCCTTCTAAACAGATTTCAGTAATAATGGGTTGTAGGTCTTTTTGAAAGTTTTATAGAATTCTTTTTTGCCATGGAACCATCTGGGCCTGGGCTTTTTTGTTGATCGAGGTTTTATTACATCTTCAATTTAAGTTCATGTATTAATGGGTCGTTAAGCTGTGGATTCTTTATGTGAGGCTTTGGTGATTCCCCGTGATTTCAGTCTATTTCATCCATTTCTTCTTAGGTTTTCAAAACTGGGTAGATATAGGTTCTTGATAACTATTTCCCATATGATTTTCTGGATTCTTTCCTTGGCTAGTGTTGTGATATTTCCCTTTTCATCACAGATTGTATTGATTTGGATCGTTCCTTCTTTCTTTTGTTAACTGAGGTAGAGGTCTGTCTATCTTGTTTATTCTTTCAAAGAACCAACTTTTGGCTTCATTGATTTTTTGTATTGTTTTCTTTGTTTCTATTTCATTGATTTCTGCTGATTTTTGTTATTTCTTCCTTTGTTGTTGTGTTAGGGTTCATCTGGTGTTGCCTCTCAAGTGTCTTTAGCTGAGTGTTAGATCATTCATTTGACTCTTCTGTTTTTCTAATGTAGGCACCCACGGGCTATAAACTTCCCTCATTAGGACTGCTTTTAAGTTATCTCATAGGTTTTGTTGTGTTTTGTATTTCTTGTCATCAGTTCCAGGAATGCTTTTATTTCTTTCTTTACGTCTTCCTTGACCATTCATTTTCAGAGTGTGTTGTTTAAGTCTCCATGATGTTCTTGTAGGTAGTAGGGCTTATCTAGTGTTGGTGTTGATCTTTATTGCACTGTGGTCTGATAGAATGATGAAATTATTTCACTCTTTTTGTATTTGGGAGGTTTCTTCTGTGTACCAGTAACGTGGTATTTTGGAGAATGTTCCATGGGTGAGTGGAATAGAAAGTTTTTATTCTCTGGTATTAGGTGAATATTCAATAGAGGTCTATAAGTCCATTTTGTGTATCATATCATTCAGTTCAATGTCTCTCTCTGTTTATTCTTTTTCCTGTTGACCTACCAAAGGACTCAGTGGGTATTGAAGTCCCTACTGTGTAGTGTACTGGTGTTAGTGTGTGTAACTTGTGGTCCTGGAGAGAATTGTCTTTATAAAGTTTGATGCACCAGTTTGTGCATATATATTCATGATTGTGAAATCTTCTATGGTGAATTGTTCCCTTTGATAATAAAAATGTAATGGCCTCTTTGTCTCTTTCTGATTTCTTTTACTTTTCAGAAGTCTATTTTGTCTGATATTTAAAATAGCAACATCTGCTTTCTTTTGTACCATTTGCTGAATACTTTTTTTCCATCCTTTCACTTTCAGGTGGTGCCTGCCTTGAAGATAAGATGTGTAATCTTGTAGAGGAGCATTGGATGTAATGTTTCTTGTTTTTTTTTTTTTTTTTCTTTTTTCTTTTTGGTTTCACACTTTTTTTGGTATTTTTGAAACAGGGTCTTCCTTTTAGTACCAGGTGTCCTGGAGCTTGCTCTGTAGACCAGGCCAGCCTTGAACCCACAGAGATCCACCTATCTCTGCCTCCCAAGTGCTGGGATTAAAGGCATGTGCCACCACACCCAGCGGATTCTGTTTCTTAATCTAATCTCCCAGTCTATGTCTTTTGATTGGGGAATTTAGTCAATTAATATTAAAGTTATGACTGATAGGTCTGTGTTGCTTCCTTTTGCTTTGTTATCCATTTGTGGTTTGGGTTTAAGGTTTCTACTTCTGCAGTTATGCTTTTACTTATTTCTCTTTCTAGGTGCCTGGGGATGGTTGTTCCTTTCTTCTGTTCTTTGAATTGCTTTGAGTATTCTCTGAAGGGTTGGTCTTCCGGACATGTATTCTTTCAACTTGTTTATGTCATGGAAGGTTTTTCTCTCTCCTTCAATTATATTCAACATTTTTGCTGGGTATAGTAACCTGGGTTGGCTTCTATGTTTGCTCCAGGTTCTTCTTGCTTTCATAGTTTGCATTGAGAAGTCAGTTGTAATTCTGATAGGTTTCCCCTTATAGGTCACTTGTTGTTTTTCTCTTGTGGCTTTAATGATTTTGTCTTTGTTTTGGGTATCTAGCATTTTAACTATGATGTGGCGTGGAGAATTTCTTTTCTGATCTTGTCTGTTTGGAGTTCTATGTGCTTCTTGTATTGGTATTGGTTTGTCTTTTTTTTTTAGTTTGGGGAGGTTTTCATCTATTATTCTGTTGAAGATCTGATCAATACCATTCTCTTGGGATTCTTCTCCTTCCTTTACTCCTATGATGTGGAGGTTTGATCTTTTCATAGTGTCCCACAGTTCCTGGTTGTTCCACTTTTTTGTATTTTTAAATTTTTAATAATCTTTCCTTGAGGTTTTTAATTGTGCTGTGTTATCTTCC
The DNA here is from genome assembly GCA_009823505.1 of Rhizomys pruinosus. Lineage (NCBI taxonomy): Eukaryota > Metazoa > Chordata > Mammalia > Rodentia > Spalacidae > Rhizomys > Rhizomys pruinosus. The sequence continues at coordinate 992,810 of VZQC01008612.1, read as the reverse complement.
AGGTCTGATATTCTTTGTTCTGCTTCCTCCATTCTGCTTCTGAGCTTTTTACACTCCATTCCTCTTGATTGGATGAGTGTTTGATTTCCTTTTTCATTTCCTCTTCTGATTTCTTTAGTATTTCTACTTCCTTTTGGAGCTTCTCAATCTCTTCCTGTAGCCCTTTGCTTCCCTTGTTGGTTTCCTTATCTTTTTCAGCATGGGATCTTTTCAGTGTTTCCAGTTCCTTCCAGAGTTTGTCATTCTCTCTCTCTAGGTCCTTCTTGAGTTCTTCATTCTCTTTTCTAAGTTCTTTGATTTGCTTTTTATAATGTTGTAGTTCTTTAAATATGTTCCCAATTGTGTTTCTGATATCTGTGTCCTGGGCCATCCCCATAGGCATCCCACTGTAGGAATTTTCCATAGGGTTGGTAGAGCTTGATGTGGGATTATCCTGCCCCTTTCCTGTGTTGTCTCTTCTTCGTGTTCCTGGCATATGAGCTTCTCCTTGCCTGTATTCCAATGTAGGTCCTAAATGCCTCTTTGCTGTGTTGAAGGCTTGCTTTACTTGCCTCCTTCAGATGCTGTCATAATCTCACTTGGCGGGAGGGTGGAGGGGGGCGACTGTGGGCGGGCTCTTTAGCCATCGCCCAGGCACCTGCGCTTGCCTGAGCTGGTCTCGGGAGATCTCAGATCAAGACTCACACAGCCCTACCTTTAATACCAGTTGGGAGGATAACTCCGCCCCCACAGCCACAAAAGCCAACCAAGCCAAAGACAACTAGATTAATGGATTAACTAGATGAAATCAATCAACAACCAGCCTTGCTGAAGCACTCAGCTGCTGTCCACCTACCTGCGCTTGCCTGAGCTGGTCTTGGGAGATCTCCTCCTTTTGTTTTTTCAAATATATAATCTCATTATATAGCCCCAGCTGGCCTGGAACTTGCTATATAGACCATCCCAAACTGGCCTCAATTTCACAGCAATTCACCTGCTTCTGCCTTCTTTGTGCTGGAATTAAAGGTTTTCACCATGCTCAGTCTTGCCTATATTAAATGCAGCAAGAACACATACAGCCTATACTTCTCAAAAGCATCTATCACAAAACCTATTTTATGACAATGTGTTGAATATCTTTTGTATACACAGACCTGGATGTATTATAGACACAATGGGATGTGAGAATACACCAGGGATGTGGTTGCTGGGCCATATAATGAGTTTTTCAAACAAAATCCATTATTTTTTCTATTCCTGCCAAACTCACTAAGATGGCTTAACCACTGTGAATTTATTATCTGATTGCTCTTGTAGTCCTAGTAGACCGAGGTCCAGAATGGATATCACTGGGCTAACTTAAATCTTGGCAGGGATTTAAAACTTCTTCTGAGGTTTTAGGAAAGAGTTCATTTCCTCCCTTTCCCCCCACATGACCTAGTGCTGGTATTCCTGGCTTGTAGCTAAATGCTCCCCCTTCAGAGTCAATAATGCCACATCTCTCCACCTCTTCTTTGTTAGTTCTCATTCTCTCCCTGACTATAGTCAGGAAAGGTTTTCTGTTTTAATAACTCAAAAATATTGTATGGACCCACATGTTACTCAGAGCAATTTCTCCTTCTGGAGGCCAAGATCATTTGGCTTCATTATTTCTTTCTGTTATTTAAGAAATTGTCAAAGTAGCATTGTTTATAACATCTCAATATTGGTAACAATTCAAATTATTGTTACTGGGAGGAATAAACTGTGGCACACATATACCATTCATACTAAATTTAAAAGAAGCAAACTGTGGACAGAACTTGGATAGGACTCTGGGCTGGAGAGATGGTTAAGCAGTTAAGAACATAGACTGGTCTTCCAGAGTACCTGGGTTTGAATCCCAGCACCCACATGGCAGCTAAAAATTGTCTCTAACTCCAGTTCCAGGTTATCTGACTCCTTCTTCTGACCTCCATGGGCATTGTGTGATACAGGTGCACTTGCATACATGCAGACAATACATGCATACTATATTTTTTTAAAAAGAACTTGGGTAGAACTCAAAGACAGCATGGTAAGTAAATAAACCTGATCTTAAAGGCCATGTAGGATGCCATCATATAACAGTCTTGAGGTTGTGAAATAAATCTGTTCATTGATTGTGTTGCTGATTAGCAGTCTATTCAGTGGAAAAATTCCATTGCAACATATACAAACATACACAAATGAATGCTTGTAGCCTGGGAAATCTGAGGTAGGTTGTACTAATGTTTGTACAGTAAATTGTAATTATCTAAGATATATAATTGCAAAAAATGTTGGGAGAAATTGAGTGAAGGTAATACATACCAATTTACACTAATTTTGCAATTTTCTATGAGTCTATAATTATTGCAAAGTAAAAGATGAAGGAATGACAGAGAAATATTGGGAGGAATTACCATCAGGAACTGTGCATAACTTAATCATAATTTAAAATGTAGAAGAGACCCTGCATCAAATGGGACACTGTAGTACACAAACACTAACTTTTGCATGGCTATGAGGCTAAGTAAAAAGAAATTGGAAAATTATTTGTAATTTACATCAAAAAGTCAATATTCTTAATTCAGAAAAGACTTAAAAACAAATTAAATTGAAACATCTCTAAAGATGAAGGGCATATTAATATAAAGTTCAGAAGAGCATGAACGTAAAGTTCAAAGAAAAATATGAATCATAATGAGTATGATTCATAATCATTTGAAAATATGCTCATGTGAACTCACAATAAGAGGGATGAAAGGGAAAGTTGTAAAACGATTCTATCTCTATCATTCAGTGGACAACAAAAGAAATGTTTGACAACATTCCTTGATGTCACAATCAGGACAAATCAGGCACACTTGTGAATCCCTGGTAGGAATACAAATTAATGAACACATGTACTCCAATACATGATAATTTCTAGGACAGTTAGGAATTCATTTACTCTTTGATCCTACCAATTCCACTTTTAGGAATTGGTGTCAAAGATACACAGGTGAAAACATGAAAAATGATGTGTCTATTTTTCCTTCACAGGAATATTGGGAACAACCCACATAGCTACAGTTAGAAGCTTGGCAGTTCTGAACAGTAATGGAGAATAATATCTCTATATTTTAGTTTGGAATGCTCTGGAATACTATATTATCTAAAAATAAAAAAATATAGTGCTTTCCTCAGGAGCATGAATACTAAAATTGGAATGATAAAAATACAGGGTACAAATGGGCATAGTTTGCTACCATTTGTCTAAAAACTATGAAAATACCAATTTTTTTTGTGTGTGTGTTTGGATGAACACATGTCTATATTTAACTATAGTTAGAGAAAAGAAAACAGGAATATTTTAGGAGGGAAAAGTTAGAAAGTTATCTTTGAATATGATTTTTTTCTATGAATTTGGTTTTAGAACAAGATTCTCACATAACTTTGAAAAGTTATATGGAAAATGTGAGCCTAAGTAAAGTTTGTTTTTGGTGAAATATTCTGAGTGGTTCTAGTATAATCGGCTCTTAAATCTCAATCATTTGACTATATGTTCATAGTGGAATATTCTCTCACAGGAAGGAAGTGAAACAAAAATTTTCAAAACACTTGTAGTAAATGCCTTGCTGATAATAATGCTGCTATGTTCTCTTGTTTGCCTTTCAAACAGTTGTGCATGCACACTTTGGGATGTAGCAAGCAAGAAAGTATGTGATATTCTAAGTCCGTTTTCTTTCACTCTGCCCTAGAGTCCTGGCATTCAAAGAATAGAGATAGGCAGGTAGTGATGATGATGATAGCTTATGCACATGCATGCATACATATATACATACTAAACACATATGTGAATCATCTAGCTTTGTGCTTTGAAAATGCCATGAAAATATAACACGATTAGACAGTAGTGAAGAATTTCCATAAAGTGCAGATTTTATTTTTGAAATGAGATTTTCTTCACCAGAAGAACTATATACCTCTCTAGCAAAGTTAATTCCAAATACAAAGTGCAAATATATAATATGAATTTTGGAACATTTTATTGCACTGGCTAACAAATTCCCTACCAAAGAATAGTATGGTTGTACTTAAGCAAATTTGAAGTTAATTCAAGTAAGTTTTTATTAGACAAGGAGGGGAAATTTAAGCAATGCTATAGATAACTTCAGTGATAAAACTGACACAAATAGATAAAACTTCAGAATAAAAAATAATACCTAATGAAAATCCATTTTGTTCATCAGTGGGAACTCCAAAGTCAGGGAAAGAAGGAAGGCATTTCACTATCTTCCCATACTGCTAAACACCAAAATGTCAATGAGGCAGCCTTTCTCTTATGTAAGTATTCTAGGTAAAATGGGAAAAAGATACCTGTCAATTTGTCTTCTAAATAACCATTATGCCACAATTAGTGCTCCTGTTGGCTTTTGTAGCTTCATTATGCAGTGGTCAGTAGCAAGTGTAGACTTGTCAAAGTACTGATAATAAATGTGTTGATTGTCTGAGCATTCATGGACAACTGTATCACCTCCCTTGACCTAGTTAGCTTCAGCTGTCAACTTGACACAGCCTAAACTCATCTGAGAGAGCCCCTGCTGAAGAAATCACCCAGATCAGCTTGGCCTATGACCATGTCTGTGAAGAATTGTCTTGACTGGTGATTGATGTGGTAGGGCCCAGACCTTGGTGGGCAGCACTCTCTCAAGTAGGTGGTGCTGGGCTGTTGAAGAAAGCTAACTGAACAAGAGCCAAAGAGTAAGCCAGAGAGCAAGCCATTAAGCAGTGCTCCCTCATGGATTCTGTTTCAGTTCCTACTTGAGTTCCTGCCTGCCTTGATCCCACCTAATTACAGATTATGACCTGGAAATGTAAGACCAAATAAATGCTTTCCTCACTACAGTTGCTGTTGGTCATAGTACTTATCATCAAAACAGAGATCAACATCCTCCAAGCTCATTGCAGAAGAAAGGATGGAAAGAATATTAGAGCCAGTGGAAGGTCCTGGGCAGAGGTGTGTAATGGTGACTTCCGGGTTTTATTTTGCTTTTGCACTTCTGAACTCACAGCAGCTGTGATTACCAGCACAAGATCTCCACAAGATTGGGCCTGTCAATACCCTGTCATGGAAGGAAGAGAGGACCTTGGCTCCCCACTCCTCCTTGAGGATTTAAGTGCAGTTAATAGTTGACGGGGAAAGGAGAGACATTTTCTTCATTAGTGTAACCACTGATAAGAGCCCTTTTCTGATAAACAAATCTTCACTCATGTTCCAGTAAAGTCATGAAATAAGAAGGGGGAGTTATGGTGGTGGAGAGGAAATGGATTAGCAGGAAGGAGGGGATCAAGAGAGGGTAATTGTAGGGTAAATATGGTAGAAGTGATCATATACATATATACAGATATAAAATATAATTGAAATCATTATGTATAATTAATATGTACTAATTAAAACAGTTAAAATGTTTTTTCTAATAGATGAGGATAAATGATAGAATTGAGACATCAGCATTTTGTGATACCTAATGAGTTAATACATCTAAGCACTCTGATAATTATTCCTATTATTACAAAAGAGGACAAGCAAATGTAATATATTTCCTGATGAAATATGTAAATTTATGTATGAGTCTTGACCCCACCAAAATCAATCCCTAATCCCGCCAAACCTCCAGATTTAATTTAGCAAAGGTATGAAAAGTCAAAATAATGTGTGGGACAGTGTATTTTATGTTGAAAAAAAGATGCTTAACAAAACCACAGGGCTATAATGAGCAGAATTCCACTTGTGCGAAGCTACCCAGGACAAATGATGGTTTTCTTTATGAGAAAGAAACAGCAAAGGTTTCAGGAGCTGCAGAGGAGCCTGAGCCTAAGGGACATGAGTTGACAAATGCAGCATGTGCAACTGATTTTTATATTGTTGCAAAAGACAGACAAAATAGTACTTTATGTAACAATTACAATTGTCAACACTGCCTTTTATTTTATGTTTGCAAGTTGGGTTGCCTCCTCAATTGTAAACATTTGCCAGTGATAATAAAACATTAAATAAAATGAATTTTCACATGTAAAAGTTTTGAGACTCCTAAACAAAAATCACTAATACATGGAAGATAATGAATCATGCTCAAAATAAGTCTGTCTTACAAACACAGTTTTTAAAAGGCATTAGAAAATTATGCAGTTTAACTACATATTAACATAGTTCAAGGAAGGGAAAACCCATGATCTCCTTAACCCTATTTGAAGAAACTTAGCATTCATGTGAACCACTTAGAGGACTTCCTTCATTTGATAAGGTGTCTGTGAAAATCATGCTGCAAATATCAAAGCTTTTCTATGAGATCTGGAGAGCAGCATGGATACCCACTGTTTAAGACAAATATGAAATTGGACAGAGAAAAATCATTGTTTAAAATACAAAACAGGAACATAGAGGATTTCACCAACTCACCAATGAAGCCAAGGTTTGTTGCACGTAGCTTGTATGTCTCCTTGGTCATAATGAAAAAGCTTTTTATTGCTGTGGTTTGCATCATGGAATGTATGAAATGATGAACAGAGAAGGAAATCCAAATACCTTTGCAAGTTAAATGAGGCTCCCTTCAGTCCTGACTATCTATCCCATCCACATTTCCCCTGTTGCTTATTTCCTTCAGTTTTCCTTTTCTTTTTTTGCTGCAGCTTGTACATCTCTGGGCCTTGGACTATACCTCCACTGTAGTACTTAAATAGAAATAAGGTTCAGTTATTTTTTGCCAAAAAGTCTTTTTATGACTGGACATGGTGTTTCTTATGGGATACACTATGTTTCCTTAAAATTGAAATTATAAATACTTGAGAAAAGCAGGAACAGTACAAAGGAACTAAACTTAAGTGGCAGGATAAATGTTTCCAGGAACATGTGGAATTGGAGGGAGGCTTTGGGGCATCTTCCCTGCCACTCCCTTCCTTCCATCCCCTCAGAAAATATGCTGATTAGTGCTTTCTCACAGGGATGGGCCCCTGTCACCCAGGTATAATAAGGTTCTCTCCCATCAGGTCATTGTGAAATATGCACCAGAAATATTTTGGCAACCTGGGTGCATCCAACTGTAAACTTGTCATTGGCTCTGAGTAGCAGGGGAAGCATAGCTTCTGTACATATGTTCTCCATCGCCCTGTTAGCTTTAGTAGCTTCATGATGCTGTATAAATCCCAACTGTGGAAAACTTACATGGAGCCAAGATTGAACTCTAGCATTTTCCCTACTGTGTTAGCTTTACAGAGATATAATGAACACCTGAGGCTGCTTTATAAAGGAAAAGAGATTTGTGCTTGTGGACCAACTTGAAAGCTCAAAGTCCAAACAGCATTTCCCGGGCTCCAGTCAAGGTACCTTGGCTTCTCATCAGAACATGGCAGGTTATCCTTTTGCTTTGTGTAAAGTCAGTTTTTCTGTTGCTGTGATAAAACACTGACCAAAAACAACTTGTAGGAAGCAAGAGTTTATTGCAGCATATAGGTTATAATCCAACAGAGAGGAAGGAGCTCAAGGAAGGAGCCAAAAGGCAGGAACTGAAAAAGTTCTTGGGGGAGTGTTGCTTACCTCCTCTAGATTGCTGCATTACCTTTCTCATATAGCACAGACCCACCTCTATGGGGATGGAACTTCCCACAGTGGTCTGTGCTATTTCTTTTTATTCTGTTTTTTTTTCTATTACTTCTTTTTTTTTTCATTTTTTAACAATAAGTAATAATTTATAAGTACAAGCATCCTTCATGTAAAACCAATTTGCAAGCAGTTTTGCCCAAACCCACACAGCTAAAGGGTCCCACCATCCAGCTGGGGGGGGTGGCTTGTATGTTCAATCAAGTTGATCAAATAAGTGTCCAGACTTTATTGCTGTAGTTTCACCATTCACCCCAATCGCAGTCCTGACATTCTACCATGCCCCCTCTTCTGCAGATTGTTCCCTAGGCTTATAAAAGGGGCACAGGTGGATGATAAGTAAAACAGTCTACTTTCTCTGGAGCTGTTGTTTTGGACTCTGGTAAATTCTGGCTGTTTCCTTTAATGGGCTGACAGTTTGTCCAGGAATAACCTTTCAGTCCTACTAATGAAGCACAAGCAATTAGATATATAGGTATTTAAACAGTACTAATTGTTATGGTAGGTTACTTTGGTATAGACACAGATGTTTGGATGATATGTTGATCCATGAATTACGTTTTTTCTGTAAAATATGACAGGGCCTTACTGTGGCTTATAACACCTCCTAACCACTAGAGGATGTAAGCTTGTGGCATCAGCCATGGGTTATTCCTCCAAGGAGAGAGCTAATAGCCAATTAGATTTGGGATATATAGGCATATGGCTGCCTCTGCTGCACAGTATTTCCAGGCAGGTGAGGTGTAGCTGGTGCTGACGGTGGAGTCTTGCTTGACTCAAGGAGACCCGTATTTGCTTTATTGGTTTAGTGGCCTTTGGTAACACTCTCTGGTATTCCAGAGGCCATCTGTACACTTGCATGTGTGGTCTCAATACATCTTTCCCATGTTAACGTCAGGTCTTCGGCAGCAGGGCCTTATCGCCTCTCTTCTTGCAGGTATCCCAGTTTAGAGGCAAGGAGCCTTTACCTTTTGTGGGGCCTTGGATCCCCTGGCCAACATCTCCCTGGTAGAATAATCCATTGCTGATGTCAGAGCTCCTGTATTAATATATTTTGCTTAAGTGCATAGCTTAAGGACTTTAGTATTATATTTGGTTCTGAACAGAGAATAATCCTTTTCACAGTTCTTATGTCTATTAGTCAATTAAAGAAGGCAGTTTTACCGGTTTTATAAGAGATTACCTCTATAATAGTTGTCTCCAATTTACAGTTGGAGAGCGACCTCATCATCATCATATTTCTCCTTGTTCTATGGGGGGGGGGAAAGAAAGTCTCTCATATTAAAACCTTTGCGGCACCTAGAAGGTAAGTTTCGTTAGGACTCATTATAAATAGTTGTTACAAGTAGGATCCACAGAGGGGTTTGATGTTTGTAGCAATCTGAGGCTTTTCTTCCTTTCAATGTTCAGACGGGCCAACCTTTCTGTTGGCACTTTCTGGTACATCCTACTCAATGCAAAGCTGTATCTTTTCTTTCTCAGCCATTAAGTTGGTGACATTTTGACCTGTTGGAACATACAAATCTTTTCCCGTAGTTAGTTTTAAGATTTGAATTGCAAGGTTTTTGACAAAAAGGTTTCATATCTATCTGTATCCCCCCCCTTTTTTTTTGGTTTTTGTTTTTTGACCCATGAGTCTCCAGAAGGCAGTTGTATTATACATACCTATAGGGTGGAATCAAGGCACAGATTTCATCAAATTCACCCATGCTGTTTTGGGTGACTGTATGTGATTAACTTGGGAAGCAAACTTAATTTTTACGTTAAATCATCTTATAGGTGAAAGAGAATGCTACAAGGTGATACTGTACAACAGAAAAATTATAGAGAACATTTGTATGTGCCAATCCCAAAGTTATTGTTATACAGATTTTATGTAAAACAAATGTGGACAACAGCAATTTATATCTCCATTTAACTCAGATGCATTACCGTTTTTATCAGAGCCTGTAAACCAATGTTGTTTAATATACACATATTTACTTTTACTAAGTCCTAAAACACCATGTATCCTGTAGACAGTGTCTAGGCAAAACTGGGTACTTGTTGAACTCACGTCAATTAAATATGCATTAATCGAATATACACCCGTGTCCCTCTCCCACCCCTCCCCCCTTCCCAATTCACCATTTCGGTCCGTTTTCTGATGCAGTCTTTCTGTTGTTGTTCTTTTACTATGCATCCCTCTCCACGAGAAATATTTATATCTGGGTTATTGGTACTAGCATCCACATATGAGGGACACCATTTGTCGTTTGTTTTTCTGGGACTGTGTTACTTCACTTAACATAATGTCTTCTAGCTCCATCCATTTACCTGCAAAGTTCATGATGTTGTCCCTCTTTACCGCTGCATAGAACTCCATTGTATACATGTACCACATTTTCTCTATCCACTCGTCAGTTGAGGGGCACCTGGGCTGGTTCCAGCTTTTTGCTATTGTGAACAGAGCTGCAATAAACATAGCTGTGCATGTATCTTTGCAGTAAGATGTGTCTTGTGGGTATATACCCAGGAGTGGTATGACTGGGTCAAATGGAAGGCTCATTTTGAGTCTTCTAAGGGTTCTCCACACTGCTTTCCATAGTGGCTGTACAAGTTTACATTCCCACCAGCAATGGATGAGTGTTCCCCTTTCCCCACAACCTCTCCAGCACTTGGTATCATTCGTGTTCCTGATCCTAGCCAGTCTTATTGGAGTAAGGTGATATCTCAGAGTGGTTTTAATTTGCATTTCCTTAATTATCAGAGATGTTGAACACTTCTTAAGATGTTTCTCGGCCATCTCTAACTCCTCCTCTGTGAAGTCTCTATTCAGATCTTTGCTCCATCTTTTGAATGATTCATTTGTTTTCTTTCTTCTTTGTTTTTTGAGTAGCTTGTATACTCTGGAAATTAATGCTTTGTCAGATGTATCTGCTGTGAAGGTTTCCTCCCACTCTGTGGGTCTTCTCCTCACTTCCTTTATTGCTTCCTTTGATGTACAGAAGCTTTTGAGTTTAATGAGGTCCCATTTGTCAATTGTCGATCTTATTTCTTGTGCAGCTGCTGTCTGATTTAGGAAGTCTTTTCCTACACCTATGTCTTGTAGTCTGCTGCCAAGCTTCTCTTCTATCACCTCCAGAGTTTGGGGTTTCACGTTGAGGTCTTTGGTCCATCTGGAGTTGACCTTTGTACAAGGTGAGAGGTAGGGGTTTAATTTCATTCTTCTACAAGTGGTGATCCAGTTTTGCCAGCACCACTTGCTGAAGATGCTGTCTTTCTTCCATTGTGTCTTCTTGGCCCCCTTGTCAAATATGAGGTGGCTGAAATTGTATGAGCTCAGGTTTGGATCTTCAGTTTTATTCCATTGGTCAACTGGTCTGTTTTTGTGCCAGTACCAGGCTGTCTTTATGACTATAGCCCTATAGTATAGTTTGATGTCTGGTATAGCGATCCCCCCTGTATTGCTCTTTTCACTCAGGGTTGCTTTGGCTATTCGGGGTCTTTTGTTTTTCCAAATGAAATTGAGGATTTTTTTTTCCAGGCCTGTGAAGAAACTCTTGGGGATTCTGATTGGGATCGCATTAAATCTGTACACTAGTTTGGGTAGGATGGACATTTTTACTATATTTATTTTCCCAATCCATGAGCATGGGAGGTTTGTCCATCTTCTGATGTCTTCCTCAATTTCCTTTTTCAGGGGTTTAAAATTTTTGTTGTAGAGATCCTTGGTGTCTTTGGTTAGGTTTGTTCCTAGGTATTTTATTGTTTTTGAGGCTATTGTGAGTGGGAAGGTCTCCTTGTATTCCTTCTTCAGTTGCTTGTTGTTGGTGTAAAGAAAGGCTATTGATTTTTCTAGATTTATTTTGTGTCCTACCACCTTACTGAAGCTCTTAATCATTTCTAGGAGTTTTCTGGTGAAGTTCTTAGCATCCCTTAGGTAGAAAATCATATCATCAGCAAAAAGGGACAGTTTGACTTCCTCTTTTCCAATTAGAACTCTTTTAATTTTCTTTTCTTGCCTTATTGCCCTAGCAAGGGTTTCAAGCACTGTATTGAAAAGTAGTGGTGACAGGCGGCAGCCTTGCCATGTTCCTACCTTTAAGGGGAATGCTTCTGTCATTTCCCAATTTAGGATGATATTTTCTGTGGGTTTCCTGTATATGGTTTTGATTACATTGAGGAATGATCCCTCCAGTCCAATTCCTTCCAGGACTTTAAACATGAAGGGATGCTGGATTTTGTCAAAGGATTTCTCTGCATCATTTGAGATGATGGTGTGGTTTTTGTCTTTCAGTCCATTTATATGTTTGCTGATATTTATTGATTTTCATATGTTGAACCATCCCTGCATCTCTGGTATGAATCCAACTTGGTCATGATGGATGATCTTCTTGTTGTGTGTCTGTATGTGATTTTCCAGTATCCTGTTTAGAATTTTTGCATCTGTGTTCATTAGGGAGATGGGTCTATAGTTCTTTTTGGTTGTATCTTTGCCTGGTTTTGGTAATAGCATGATGCTGGCTTCATAGAAGGAATCTGGGAGAATTCCCTCCGTTTGTATCCTAAACAACTTGAGTATTAATGGTTGTAAGTCTTTTTGAAATATTTTATAGAATTCTGCCATGAAACCATCTGGGCCTGGGCATTTTTTCGTTGGGAGGCTTCTTATTACATCTTCAATTTCTTCCTGTATTATTGGCCTATTTAGGCTGTCGATCTCTTCTTGGTTGAGCTTTGATGATTCCCAGGATTTCAGATATTCATCCATTTCTTCTAGGTTTTCAAACTTAGTAGAGTATAGATTTTTGAAGTATTCCCATATGATTTTCTTTTCATTGTCTGTTGTGATATTTCCCCTTTCATCACAGATTCTATTGATTTGGAGTTGTTCCTTCTTTCTTTTGGTTNTCCATTTCTTCTAGGTTTTCAAACTTAGTAGAATATAAGTTTTTGAAGTAGTCCCGTATGATTGTCTGGATCTTTTCATTGTCTGTTGTGATATTTCCCCTTTCATCACAGATTCTATTGATTTGGAGTTGTTCCCTCTTTCTTTTGGTTAACTGGGCTAGAGGTCTGTCTATCTTGTTTATTCTCTCAAAGAACCAACTTTTGGATTCATTGATTTTTTGTATGGTTTTCTTTGTTTCTATTTCATTGATTTCTGCTCTGATTTTTGTTATTTCTTCTTGTCTGCTGCATTTAGGGTTCATTTGTTGTTGTCTCTCAAGTATTTTTAGCTGCAGTGTTAGATCATTCACTTGTGCTCTTTCTGTTTTTTTAATGTAGGCCTTAGAGCTATAAAATTCCTTCTTAGGACGGCTTTTAAAGTGTCCCATAGGTTTTGTTGTGTTGTATTATCATTGTCATTCAGTTTCAGGAATGTTTTTATTTCTTTATTTCCTCCTTGATCCATGCATTATTCAGGAGAGTGTTGTTTAGTCTCCATGTGTTCTTGTAGGTTGTAGGGTTTATTCTGGTGTTGATATTGAGTTTTATGGCACTGTGGTCTGATAGAATGCATGAGAATATTTCAATCTTTTTATATTTGTTGAGTTTTTCCCTGTGTCCCAATATATGGTCTCTTTTGGAGAATGTTCCATGATGTGCTGAGTAGAAAGTGTATTCTGTGGTGTTTGGGTGAAATATTCGAAAGAAGTCTATGAGGTCCATTTGGTGTATTGTATCATTTAGTTCAGATGTCTCTCTGTTTATCCTTTGTCCTGTTGATCTGTCTAAAGGACTGAATGGGGTATTGAAGTCTCCTACTATTAGTGTGCTGGGGTTAATCTGTGCTTGAGATCCTGAAGAATTGTCTTTATAAAGTTTGGTGCACCTGCGTTTGGTTCGTGTATATTCATGATTGTGAGATCTTCATTGTCAATTGTTCCTTTAATAAAGATGTAATGGCCCTCTTTGTCTCTTTTGGTTTCTCTTGCTTTGAAGTCTATTTTGTCTTATATTAGAATAGCAACACCTGCTTTCTTTTTGGTACCATTTTCTTGGAATACTTTCTTCCATCCCTTCACCTTAAGTTGGTGCCTATCCTTGAAATTGAAATGGGTTTGTTGTAGACAGCATATAGATGGGTTTTTTTCCTAATCCATTCTCCCAGTCTATTCCTTTTGATTGGGGAGTTTAGCCCATTAATATTTAATGTTATAATTGAAAGATGGATGTTGCTTCCTTTCATAGTTAAAATGCTAGGTGCCCAAAAGAAAGACAAAATTCTGAAGGCTAGAAAAGAAAAACAAGTCACATACAAAGGGAAGCCCATCAGAATTACAACTGACTTCTCAGCGCAAACCATGAAATCAAGAAGAACATAGAGCAAAGCATTCCCAGTGTTAAAGGACTATGGATGCCAACCCAGAATACTTTTTTTTTTCTTTTTTTTTTATTTCCGTACGTGTATGAATGTATTGTATGCATGCAAGTCTGTGCACCCGTGACGTGCAATGCCGCGGAGGTCAGAAGAGGGCGTCAGACTCCCCTGGAACTGGAGTTCTCCTGGAATTGGAGTTTCAGACGGCTCTCGGCCGCCATGTGGGTGCTGGGGATCGAACCCGGGTCCTCTGCAAGAGCAGTCGGCGCTCTTAACCGCTAGGCCATCGCTCCAGCCCAACCCAGAATACTTTACCCAGCAAAAATGTCAACTGAAGTTGACATTTTTAGTTGAAGGAGAGAGAAAAATCTTCCATGACATAAACAACATGACAGAATACATGTCTGGAAAACCAACTCTTCATAAAATACTTGAAGCAATTCAAAGGGCAGAAGAGAGGAACAAAAATCCTCAAACACCTAGGAAAAGAAACTAATAAAAACATAACTGTAGGAGTAAAATCAGAGGCTAGAAGTCCAAATGGATCAATCAATATGCTGTCTACAAGAAACACATCTTAAGTTCAAGGACAGAAACTACCTTAAAGCGAAAGGATGGCAAAAAATATTCCAAGCAAATTGTACCAAAAAGAAAGCAGGTGTTGCTATTTTAATATCAGACAAAAAAGACTTCAAAGTAAAATAAATCAGAAGAGACAAAGAAGGCCATTACATTTTTATCAAAGGAACAATTGACATGAAGATTTCACAATCATGAATATATATGCACCAAACTCTGGTGCACCAAAATTTATAAAGACAATTCTCCAGGACCTCAAGACATGATTAACCCCAGTACACTCATAGTAGGGGACTTCAATACCCCCTGAGCCCTTTAGACAGGTCAAGTGGACAAAGAATAAAGAGAGAGACATCTGGATTGGATGATATGATACACCAAATGGACCTCACAGACATCTACCAAATATTATACCCTAATACCAGAGGATACAGTTTCTACTCAGCATACCATGGAACATTCTCTAAAATTGACCACATACTGGGACACAGAAGAAACCTCCACAAATACAAAAAGACTGAAATAATTTCATGCATTCTATCAGACCACAGTGCAATAAAACTCAATATCAACACCAGGATAAGCCCTACTATCTACAAGAACACATGGATACTCAACAGCACACCCCTGAATAATGAATGGGTCAAGGACGAAAGAAAGAAAGAAAGAAAGAAAGAAAGAAAGAAAGAAAGAAAGAAAGAAAGAAAATAAAACCATTTCTGGAACTGAATGACAATGATAATACAACACAACGAAACTTATTGGATATTTTAAAAGCAGTATTAAGAGGTAAGTTTTTAGCCCTGGGTGCCTACATCAGAAAAACAGAAAGAGCACAAGTGAACCATCTAAAAACACTTGAGAGACAACAACAAATGAAACCTAAATGCAAAGACAGGAAGAAAGAACAAAAATCAGAGCAGAAATCAATGAAATATAAACAAAGAAAACAATACAAAAGAATCAATGAATCCAAAAGTTGGGTCTTTGAGAGAATAAATAAGATAGACAGATCTCTAGTCCAGTTAACCAAAAGAAAGAAGGAACAAACTCCAAATTAGTAGAATCCGTGATGAAAGGGGAAATATCACAACAGACAATGAAAATATCCAGACAATCATATGGGAATACTTCAAAAACCTATACTCTACTAAGTTTGAAAACCTAGGTGAAATGGATGAATATCTGAAATCCTGGGAATCACCAAAACTCAACCAAGAAGAGATCAACAGTTTAATCAGACCCATGGTATATGAAGAAATTGAAGATGTAATAAGAAGCCTCCCTACCAAAAAAAGCCCAGGCCCAGATGGTTTCAGGGCAGAATTCTATAAAACATTTCAAAAAGACTTACAACCATTATTACTCAAATTGTTCAGAAGGTTATAAACAGAGGGAATTCTCCCAAATTCCTTCTATGAAGCCCGCATCTCTTTAATACCAAAGCCAGGCAAAGATACATCCAAAAAGGAGAACTATAGACCCATCTCATTAATAAACACAGATGCAAAAATTCTCAACAAAATACTTGCAAACTGCATACAGACCCACATCAAGAAGATCATCCATCATGACCAAGTTGTTTCATAGCAGAGATCCAGGGATGGTTCAACATATGAAAATCAATAAATATCATAAAACATATAAATGAAGTGAAAGACAAAAACCACATGGTCATCTCAATTGATGCAGAAAAAGCCTTTGACAAAATCCAGCATCCCTTCATGCTTAAAGTCCTAGAGGGTATTGGATTGGAGGGATTATTCCTCAATGTAATCAAAGCCATATACAGGAAACCCATAGCCAATATCATCCTACATGGAGAGAAACAACAGAAGCATTACCTTTAAAGGTAGGAGCTCAGCAATGCTGTCCCCTGTCATGACTCCTCTTCAATATAGTGCTTGAAACACTTGTTAGGGCAATAAGGCAAGAAGAGGAAATTAAAGGAGTACTAATTGGAAAAGAGGAAGTCAAGCTAACCCTATTTGCTGATGATATGATTCTTTACTTAAGGGATGCTAAAAACTCCACCAAAAAAACTCCTAGAAACGATTAAGCATTTCAGTAAAGTGGCAGGATAGAAAATTAACCTAGAATAATCAGTAGCCTTTCTTTATACCAACAACAAGAAACTGAAGGAATACAAGGAGATCTTCCCTCTCACAATAGCCTCAAGAACAATAACCTAGGAACAAGCCTAACTAAAGACTCCAAAGATCTCTAGAAAAACATTTTTAAACCCCTGAAGAAGGAAATTGAGGAAGACATCAGAAGATGGAAAAACCTCCCATGCTCATGGATCGGGAAAATTAATGTAGTAAAAATGTCCAAAAAATGTCCATTCTACCCAAACTTGTGTACAGATTTAATGCAATCCCAATTAAATGCCCAAGAGTTTCTTCACAGGCTTGGAAACAAATGTCCTTAATTTCATTTGGAAAAACAAAAGACCCCAAATAGCTAAAGCAACCCTGAGTGAAAAGAGCAATACAGGGGGAATCTCTATACCAGACTTCAAACTACACTACAAGGCTATAGTCATAAAACAGCTTGGTACTGGCATAAAAATAGACCTGTTGAGCAATGGAACAAAACTGAAGATCCAAACTTGAGCACACACAATTTCAGCCACCTCATATTTGACAAGGGGCCAAGAAGACACCATGGAAGAAAGACAGCATCTTCAGCAAGTGGTGTTGGCAAAACTGGATCACCACTTGTAGAAGAATGAAATGAAACCCCTACCTCTTGCCCTGTACAAAAGTCAACTCCACATGGATCAAAGATCTCAAGGTGATACCCCAAACTCTGAAGGAAATAGAAGAAAAAGTTGGCAGCAGCCTACAAGACATAGGCGTAGGAAAAGACTTCCTAAATCAAACAGCAGCTGTGCAAGAATTAAGGTGGCCAATTGACTAATGGGACCTCATTAAGCGCAAAAGCTTCTGTACATCAAAAGAAACAAGGAAGTGAAGAGAAAGCCCACAGAGTGTGAGGAAACCTTCACCGCAGATTCATCTGACAAAGCATTGATTTCCAGAGTATATAAACTACTCAAAAAACAAAGAAGAAAGAAAACAAATGACCCACTCAAAAGATGTTGCAAAGAGCTGAACAGAGACTTCACAAGTGAGGAATTAGAGATGCCTGAGAAACATCTTAAAAAGTTTTCAACTTTGCTAATAATTAAGGAAATGCAATTAAACCACTTTAAGATATCCTCTCACTCCAATAAGAATGGCTACCATCAAGAAAACAAATGATACCAAGTGCTGGAGAGGTTGTGGGGAAAGAGAAACACTCATCCACTGCTGGTAGGAAAGTAAACTTGTACAATAGCTATGGAAAACAATGTCAAGAGCCCTTGGAAAACTCAGGATGAACTTGTCACCTGACCTAGCCATACCACTCCTGGGTATGTACCCACAAGACTCATCATACTGCAGAGATACATGCATAGCTATGTGTATTTCAGCTCTCTTCACAATAGCAAAGAGCTGGAACCCACCCAACTGCCCCTCAGCTGGCGGGTGGATAGAGAAAATGTGGTACATCTACACATGGAGTTCTATGCAGCAGTAAAGAAAGATGACATCATAAGCTTTGCAGGTGAATGGGTGAGGCTAGAAGATATCATGCTAAGTGAAATAACACAGTTCCAGAAAAACAAACATTGAATGGTATCCCTCATCTGTGGATGCTAGCACCAATTATCTAATTGTATGGCAAACTGAGCAACGTTAATGTGATTTGAAAACAACCGTGCTCTTATATTGTGAATCCCTTGAAAATACATAAAAAATAATAATAATCTGAGCTTGGGTTGGAGAGATGGCTCATCAGTTAAGAGCACCATCTGCTCTTGCAGAGGACCTGGGTTCTATTCCCAGCAACCACATGGTAGCTGAGAACCATCTTTAACTCCAGTTCCAGGGGAATCTGACACCCTCTTCTTACCTCCACGGCATTGCACGACATGGGTGCACCAACCTACATGCAGACAGTACACTCATACACATAAAAAATAATAAATAAATAAATAAATAAATAAATAAAATAAATCATCTGAGCTCAGAGCATGTATGAATATGAGGATTGAACCATAAATAGAATACATTTCCTGCCCAGAAACCCTTCATGCTCCAGGGGCTCATACAGAGCAGCAAAAAGAAAAATGTAATGGCATAAGTGTAAAAGCAGAAGAAGGTTTTATATTTCCCAAATTTTAATCTACATACAGATCATCCACAATGCTTAATAAAAAGCACAGGCAGATTCAGTATGTCTGCATTTGTAACAAGTGCTCACCCGGTGCTGAAGCTGCTGGTCCAGGCACCAACATTCAAAAAGCTAAGGTCTGGAAGTGCAGAGAAGCAGGGATTCATCCTGCCTGGAGGTATGTAAACAGGGTGGTCTCCTAAGGAATTCCAAGTGGGAACCAACTTTTGACAGCATGCAGCTCTTCCCACGATGATGAAGCAATTAGATATTTAAGGCAGAGGCGTGAGCATGCCGATAGTCCATTACACATTGGTAACTACAGAGGTGCCCTGTGACCAAAGAAGAAATGTGAGAGAATGGCAGAGAACAACCAGGAAGGGCACAGACTGGACATGGAAAAGCAGGCTATGAAATTTATACTTTCTCCTGCAGCCCTTGAAGAACCAGAGAAAAATGATATTTTAAATATCTATACCTTTTTTATCATGTTAAAAAATGTGTAATCACATCTCTTGTATCAGGGAATTAATTTGTGAGTAAAATAAAGGAAGTGATATCAACCCAGTTGTTTAATAAGTATGTATATATGTGTGATTATATGGTTTGCAGAGTATTTTACACTTTTCCCAAAATATTTTATCCTAAATAGATGCAAAAATAAGTGTATTCAAGATTAAGAAAGCCTATGACTTGGGGGAAGGTGTGAAGTTGCTTTGTATTAATTGAAGCAAATTTCATAATATAAAACCCACCATTTTAAACTGAGCATTGCATTGGCATTCAGTACCTTCGCAGTGCTATGCAAAGGCAATCTGTAATCAACTGTCACATGCTTATCACCTTAAAGATAAACCTAGCATCCATTAAGCACCGTTCACTAGTCTTCTCTCCTCCTAGACACTGACAGTCATGGAACACTTTCTTCCTTAGTAGACTGACCCAAGCACTGTTTATTATTGTTGTGGATTAAATGTTTATATTATCCCAAATTCTTTTTTTAAAACATGATTTCCAGTGGGGTGCTGTGAAGAGGCAGAGATGAGAGAGGGCAATACTAAGTGTGGCCTTTGGGAAGTCATAGAGGTGGCTTCCTCAGAAATGGGATCAATACCATATACAAAAAGACCTGAACATGTGCTCTCCCTTTACACTTTGTTTTGGGAAGACACAAGCTGGGGCAGTTATCTGTAAACCAAGAAATGGGCTTTTGCCAGGCACAGGTTCGGCTGAAAACTGGATCGTATACTTGCAACTTTAACACTTGGGAAAATTAATTTTGGTAGAGGATTTCACACAGGCCCTGAAGTTGCTACATAGTAAAGCCTGAACATGAACAGTTCCTTGTCCTCCTGCCTGAGCCTCCCAAAGGATAAAATTATATGCACATACCACCAAACCTGAATGGAGAATTAATTTTATTATTTATGTTCATTTTTAAATTTATTTTATGTGTATGTGTGTAAGTGTACCCACATCATAAAATGTCCACAAAGATCAGAAGAGGACATTGGATTCCCCTGGTGTTGGAGTTATGAACAGTTATTAGTTGCCATGTGGGTACCAGGAATCAAACCCAGGTCCTTTGCAAGAGCGACCAGTGATCTTAACTGCTGAGCCATCTCTAGAGCCCCTAATTTTGATTCTTTTTTGAGATAGGGTCACCTTGTAGCCCCAGCTGGCCTGGAACCTGCTATGTAGACCAGGCTGGCATCCATCTCACAGAGATCTGCATGCCTCTGTCTCCTAAGTGCTGGGATTAAAGCCATATGCTACCACACTGGGCCCAAAGAATTAAATAATTTTTAATGAGTCATCAATATTCTGTTGAAGTTCATTCTAGTGGTCCAAAGTATTTAAAGCATACCATGGAATCATAAAATAGAGAATATTTGTGATTTGTTCCTTTAACTTGACATATTTCGGCCCTGTTCACTTATAGTTCATCATATATTAATGCCTTACCTCTGGCTTAACAATCTTACATATGTATACTAACATTTAAAAAAAATCATTTGAGGGATGCAGAGCAGAGTAGCCCAGCCCAGGCAGGCCCAGGCAGGCAAGCTGAACCAGGTGGAGCTCTGAGACCACCTATCAGAGTGGCCTAGCCCAGGCTGGCCCACTCAGGCAAGCAGAACCAGGTGAAGCTTGACCACCCAGCAGAGCATCCCAGCCCCAGCAGGCCAGTGCAAGTAGGTGGAACCCATTAGTTAGGGAACACTTCGGGCCACTCCCCTGGCTCCAGGCTAAGCTTCTTTGATCCTGGACCCGAACCCAGATGCTTACAGCCAGTCCAGGGAAACTGGTAGACTCACAGCACACAGTACAAGGTTCAAGCCACTGTGGTTGTTCCCTATAGAAAAGATTCAGACTAGAAAGACAAGAACTAGCGGGTCTCTCCAATACAAAATCAAAAGTGAAAACTTGAAACCTAGACCAGCCAGCCTTTCATAACTAATAAGAACACAACAAGGCACCTGAAGAAAACAACCAAACTCAGCCTTCAAAAAAAGAAACTCTTGAGTTTCATAACAGAATACAAACCACAACAAAAATCCACATGTCAAAACTACAACAACAACAAAAAGTAACATGGGAAAACCAAATAATAAATCCCCACTAAATTCTACCAGTCATATAGAAGACTCCTACAGTGAAAACTCCCGGGAGGTAAGCCAGGACACAGATCTTAAAAGAATCATAATAGATATACACAAACAAATAAAGGAATATAAAGAACACACAGACAAATGAATCAAAGAACTAGAAGGAGAGAATGATAAACTTTGGATGGAAGTGGAAACACTGAATACCTCTCAAGCTGAAATGAAAAAGGAAATAAACACTCATCCAGTCAACAGAAAAGGATAGGAGAAACCTCAGTAACAGAATAAATGCAGCAGAAAATAGGATATCAAGACTGGAAGATAACATGGAAGAACTGGAATGCTCAAGCAAAGATTATGGAAAATTAAAAGAAAAAACCCTACAAGGGTGGAATAACCAGGAAATGTGGGACACCATGAAAACACCAAACCTCCACATCATAGAGGAAGGAGAAGAATCTCAGGATAATGGTTTTGATCAGACTTTCAACAGAATTATAGAAGAAATTTCCCCCAAACTGAAAAAAGACACACACACATACAAATACAAGAAGCACATAGAAAACCAAATAGACAAGACCAGTAAAGAAATTCCCCATGCCATATTATAGTAAAAATACTAGATTCTCAAAGCAAAGACAGAATACTGAAAGTCACAAGAGAAAAACAACAAGTCACATATAAAGGGAAACCCATTCAAATTACAGCTGACTTTTCAATGCAAATGATGAAAGCCAGAAGAGCTTGGACTAAAGTATTCCCAGTTCTAAATGACTATAGATGCCAACCCAGGTAACTTTACCCAGAAAAAAATATGTCAGTTGTAGTTGAAGGAGAAAGAAAAATCTTTCATGACATAAACAAGATGAAAGGATACATGTCCAGAAAACCAACTCTTCAGAAAAATACTAGAAGAAATTCAAAGGACAGAGGAAAGGACCCTTTGTTCCCAAGCATCAAGAGGCAATAATTAATGAATGTATAACTGTGGAAATACAAACCTAACCAAAAATGCAAACAGAAACTAAATTGATGGGAAGCAATATACATCTCTCAACAGTGACCTTAAATATTAATGGTCTGAACTCCCCAATCAAGAGACACAGACTGGGAGAATGGATTAAGAAATCGAATCCACATTTTTGTTGTCTACAAGAAACACATCTCACCTTCAAGGACAAACACTATCTTAAGGTGAAAGGATGGAAAAGAATATTCCATGCTGATGGTGCCAATAAGCAAGTAGAAGTTGCTATTCTAATATCATACAAAATAGACTTCAAATTAAAACTAATCAGAAGAGATGAAGAGAGTCAGTACATCCTTATCAAAGGAACGATTAACCAAGAAGATTTCACAAACATGAATATATATGCACTAATCTCTGGTACACCAAACTTCATAAACATAATTCTGCAGGACTTCAAGGCACAAGTTCATCCTAGTACAGTAATAATGGGGGACTTCAATACCCCAGTGAGCACATTGAGAGGTCAACTGGATAAAAGTAAACAGGAGAGACAAATGATCTGAACATTATGATTCACCAAATGGACCTAAGAGATATCTACCAAATATTCCACCCAAGGATGAAAGAATATACTTTCTCTTCAGCACTCCATGGAACATTCTCCAAAATCGACCACATACTGGGACACAGAAAAAAACTTAACAAATAGAAAAACTTGAAATAATTCCATGCATTTTATCAGACCACAATGTAATAAAGCTTAATATCAGCACCAAAAGAGGCCCTACTATTTAGAAGAACTCCTGGAGACCAAACAACACACTACTGAATAACAAATGGGCCAAAAGAGAAATAAAGAAAGAAATAAAAGTATTCCTGGCACTAAATGAAAAGGACAATACAATACTGTGACACTTTAAAACAGTCCCAAGAGGGAAATTTATATCCCTAAGTGCCTATGTTAGCTAAACATAAAAAGCACAGATAAATGACCTAACACTGCAACTAAAACCCTTGAGAGACAACAACAAATGAATCCTAAACCCAACAGACAAGAAGAAATAACAAAAATCAGAGTGGAGATCAATAAAATGCAAAAAAAGAAAATAATACAAATAATCAATGAATCCAAGAGCTGGTTCTTTGAAACGATAAGACCTCTAGCCCAGTTAACCAAAAGAAAAAAAGCAACTCCAAATCAATAAAATTAAAGATGAAAAGGGAAACATCAGAACAAAGAATAGATCCAGGCAATCATATGAGAATATTAAAAACCTATACTCTACTGAATTTGAAATCATAGGAGAAATGGATAAATATCTGAAATCATGGAAATCACCAAAGCTTAACCAAGAAGAGATTGACAGCTTAAGCAGACCCAAAACATATGACCAAACTGAAACTTTAATACATAACTTCCAAACTAAAAACACCCAGACCCAGATGGATTTATGGCAGAATTCCATAAGACATTTAAAGAGGACCCACAACTATTATTACTCAAATTATTGGAGGGGTTAGAAATAGAGGGGAAATCCCAAATTCCTTCTATGAAGCCAGCATCACTCAAATACCAAAACTAAACAAAGATAAAACTAAAAAATAAACTATAGACCCATTTCATTAATGAACATAGATGCAAAAATTCTCAACAAAATACTTGCAAACCGCATACAGGCACACATCAAAAAGGTAATCCACATCCAGCATGACCAATTTGGATTTATATCAGAGATGCAGGGATGGTTCAACATACATAAATCAATAAATGTCATAAAGCACATAAACAGACTGAAAGACCAAAATCATATCATCATCTCAACTGATGTGGAATAGGCCTTTGACAAAATTCAACATCCTTCATGTTTAAACTCCTAGAGGGAATTGGAATGGAGGGAACATTCCTCAACATAGTTAAAGCAATGTACAGCAGACCCACGGCCAACATCGTTCTAAATGGGGAAAAGCTAGAAGCATTCCCCTTAAAGTCAGGAACCTGGCAAGGTTGCCCCTATCTCCACTCCTTTTCAATATAGCATTTGAAATGCTTGCAAAAGCAATAAGACAAGAAAATGAAATTAGAGGAGTACTGATTGGAAAAGAGTAGGTCAAACTATCCCTTTTTCCATATGGCATGATAGTTTACCTAAGGAACATCAAAAAATCCACCAGAAAACTCCTAGAAATGGTGAACAGTTTCAGTAAAGTGGCAGGATATAAAAATAAACTAGAAAAATCAGTAGGCTTTCTATATACCAATAACAATCAATTGGAGAAGGACCTTCCCATTCACAATAACCTCAAAAAAAATCTCAGAACAAACCTGACTAACAACAAGAAAGATCTCTCTACAATGAAAAATTTAAACCCTTGAAGAAGGAGATTGAATAAGACACCAGAAGAGGGAAGGACCTCCCCTGCTCATGGATTGGAAGAATTAATATGATAAAAATGACCATCCCACTCAAAGTAATATAGAGATTTGATGCGATCCCAATTAAAATCCCTATGAGTTTCTTCACAGACTTAAAAAGTCATCATAAAAACAACAGGCCCCAGATAGCCAAAGTAACCCTGAGCAAAAAGAGCAATGTGTGTGTGGGGTGTTACTATATTAGATTTCAAACTATATTACAAAGCTACAGTCATAAAAACTGCTTCGTATGGGCACAAAAGCAGACTCATAGATCAATGTAACAAAAGTGACGATCTGAACTTGAGTACATGCAATTTGTCCACCTCAGATTCTACAAAGTGGCCAAGAAGACTCAATGGAGGAAAGAGCAATTTCAGCAAATTGTGTTGGGTAAATTGGATCACCACTTGTAGAAGAATAAAACTAAGTCACTACCTTTCACCCTGTAAAAAGATCAACACCAAATGGATCAAAGACCTCAATGTGGAACCAGAAACTCTGAAAATGATAGAAGAAAACATTGGCAGTAACCTACAAGATATAAGTATAGGAAAAATCTTTCTAAATCAGACAGCAGCTGGGCAGGAAATAAGGTCAACAATGAACAAGTGGGACCTCATTAAACTCAAAAGCAAAAGAAATGATCAAAGAAGTGAAGACAAAACCAATAGAGTGGGAGGAAACCTTCCCCAGTGATATATCTGTCAGGGGATTAATATCAAGAGTATATAAATTACTAAGAAAACAAAGGAGCAAGAAAACAAATGACCCAATCAAAAGATGGAGTAAAGAGCTGAATAGAGACTTCATAAGTGAAGAAGTATGGATGAGAAACATCTTAAAAAGTGTTGCACATCCCCAATAATTAAGGAAATGAAAACTAAAACCACTTTAAGATTTCATCTTACCCCTGTAAGACTGGCTATGATCAATAAAACAAAGGATACCAAATGCTGGAGAGGTTGTGGAGAAAAGGGAACACTTATTCACTGATGGTGGGGATGTAAACTTGTGCAACCCCTATGGAAAGCAATGTGGAGAACTCTTAAAAGACTCACAATGAACCTACCTGACCAGTCATAACTCTCCTGGGTATATACCCACAAGACTCATCCTATTGCAGAGATACATGCACACCCATGTTTATTGCTGTTCTCTTCACAATAGCGAATAGCTGGAGGCAAACCAAGTGTCCCTCAACTTATGAGTGGATAAAGAAAATGCTGTACATCTACACAATGGAGTTCTATGCAGTTGTAAAGAAAGATGACATCATGAAATTTGCACGTAAATGGATGAAACTAGAAACTGTTATGCTAAGTGAACTATCCCTCATCTGTGGATCCTAGCACCAAATCCTTATTTATAGTCAGGTAAACTGAGTATTTTTTTTTCTTTTTTAGTAAATGCTACTATAAAAAGTACACGTTAAAACATACATCAACTTGCTATGTAATTTAGGAGTGTAAAGTAACATTTCTTTTTACCTACATCCAACTCTATTGTTGAAATGTGAACCCATAAACATGTTTTGGAATTCACCTATAGTTTATTTTCAGATGTTGTAATTTTGGTATATGTGTGGAGTGTATACATGCATATTTTGGAGCAATAGAAAATTCAAGGAAACAACAACAACAACAACAAAAATGACTTATTCAAAGAACTGACTGAAACAGTAAACTTCTGCCCCAAGCAGTAAACTTATGCAATGACAAACTTTAAAAAGACTGAGAAAAAGATGCAAGACATGATGGTAGAATGCATGAGCTCTGGATGTGTAGGGGGCATGGAAGGAGGAATAGGTCTAAATTTGATTAAGAAACATTGTATAAAATTCACAAAAGTTCAATAAGATTTTAAGAAAAAAAATAAATAAAAGAAAACATCATTTGAGGTTGATTTGGATTATTTCTACATTTGGGCTCTTGTGTTTGAGGCTACTGTGAACATTTACACACAAGCTTTTGATTATATTCCCTTTTTACCCCCCAGATACTTTGGATTGGGTTTGTGTATTCAAATTGAAATTCTGTATTTAATATTTTGAGAAATATCAGTTACTTTTTTTAAAAATTTATTTCTGTATGTGTACGAATGTACTGTCTGCATGCAAGTCTGTGCACCCATGTCATGAATGCCGCGGAGGTCAGAAGTGGGTGTCGGATTCCCCTGGAGCTGGAGTTCTCCTGGAATTGGAGTTTCAGATGGTTCTCGGCCACCATGTGGGTGCTGGGGATCGAACCCGGGTCCTCTGCAAGAGCGGTCAGCGCTCTTAACCGCTAGGCCATCTCTCCAGCTTACTTTTTAAGAGATGAACTAACATTTATGACAACAATGTTGGAGAGGTTCTTTTTATCCATATTTTTGCCAGCCACTTATTTCTATTTTAAAGATTGGCACAGAAATACTTGCACATCTTTGTTTATTGCTACTGTATTCATGATAGCAAGAAAATGGAAGCTGGTTCAATGCCCACGGACAGGTGAATTTAAAAGGAAAACATAATAGAATTTTGTTCAGTGGTAAAGAAAATGAAATTGAGAAAAATTTCAGGAAAATGGATAGGTCTGTAAAGTATAATATTAATTGAGAGGGCCCATCAGAATGATAAAAACTTATATGGCGATTCTAGGCTGTAATGTATACATGTCTACACAGAAAATGATGTAAATATGGATAAAGCCTTAAAACACTAGAAAGCTGTTCTAATTTGCTTCTATGGTGCTCTGATAAAATGCTGACTGAAACCAACCTTATGAGCAAAGGATTTATTTGGCTTATGATTCCAGGTCACTGCCCATCATTGAGGTAAGTCAGGGCAAGAACTCAATCAAGAATTAGAAGGCAGGAGCTGAAGCAGAGACCATGGATGGACAGTTTATTGGCTAGCTTCCTCTGGCTTGCTCAGCAGCCGTTTTTATACAGCTTAGGTTCACCTGTCTCGGTGGGCTGGGTCCTCCTATATTAATTAACAATAAGAAAATGCCTCACAGACATGGACATGAGTCAATCTGATGCAGGGAATTCTCAACTGAGGTTCTTTCTTCACAGTAGTCTCTAGTTTTTGTCAAGTTGATAAAAACCAAGCACCATTTAGATGAAGACAGGGTAATAATGGTGATGACTAG
Organism: Rhizomys pruinosus; assembly: GCA_009823505.1. Taxonomy (NCBI): domain Eukaryota; kingdom Metazoa; phylum Chordata; class Mammalia; order Rodentia; family Spalacidae; genus Rhizomys; species Rhizomys pruinosus. The sequence goes on along the minus strand of VZQC01008612.1, from coordinate 964,956 downwards.
AGATGAGAGGTGGGTAAAAGGGCATACAGGACATGAGGAAAAGGCCGGGCATGTGGAGCCAGAAGTAAAATGGGGTGGAGAAGGTAGGAGAAAGGAAAGTCACTACACTGCCCATAGTTCAAAAATGTTGTAAGGATATATAATACTTTGATGCTAATTTTAAAATATCTTGACAGTTTCATACAGGAGTTTTTTAAGTTAATTTTTAATGAGCGCATTTAATACAACATTTATTAATCAAATTTAGACTCATTCCCCCATCCATGCCCAGCCCTTGTCCCCCTCCCCCCAAGAGCTCATGTTGAGTCCTGTCTTGCATCTTATTCTCAGCCTTTTTTTTTTTTTTTTAACTTTTTCGATGCAGAAGTCTACTGTTTTGGTCAGTTCTTTGAACAGGTTTTTCTTTTTTTGTTCCTTTTAATTTTATATTACTTGAAAATATGCATACATGCACTCCACACATAAATCAAAATTACAAAGTCTGAAAGTAAACTATAGGTTAATTCCAAAACATGTTTAGGGATTCACATTTTAACAGTAAAGATGCATGCAGGTAAAAAGAAATATAACTTTACATTTTAAATTACATAGTAAGTTGATGTATGTTTTAATGTACTTATTTTTGAAGGTTCTATAAGTATTTAATATCAATTTTACAATAAGTTTACAATGTAAGCTATACATTACAATATTTCCATAGTTCAGAGATTATGCTAAAATTATTCTATAAAGCCACCAATACATTTTTGTTCCCTCCCCTTTGTAGTACTCTAAATTATGCCCATATAAACAACACATATGTATCAAAATTATGACCTCTGGGAACGAACTGTATGTTAATTCTTAAATATGTTTTGGGATTCACATTTTTCCCTTTAAATTTATATTACTCTAGAATATGAATACGTATCTTCCACCCATATGTGGTAATTACAATGTGTGAATATACGTGGTAGATCAATTCTAGAGCCCATTAAGAGATTCACATTATAATAGCACAGTTGCTTTCAGATACAAAGAAATAAATAATAAAGTTGCTCAGTTTGCCTGCCAACTGTGGATTTGGTGTTAGCATCCACAAATGAGGGAAACGATTCACCATTTGCTTTTCTGGGACTGTGTTACTTCACTTAGCATAATGGCTTTGAGTTCCATCCATTTACCTGCAAAGTTCATGATGTCACCTTTCTTAACTGCTGCATAGAACTCCATTGTGTAGATGTACCACATTTTTGTTATCCAGTCATCAGTTGAGGGGCATTTGGGTTGGACGACTTGGAATGAACTTGCCACCTCACCCAGCCATACCACACCTGGGCAGGTACCCACAAGTCTCATCTTACAGCAGAGATACATGCACAGCCATGTTTATTGCAGCTCTACCCAAACTGTTATACAGATTCAATGCAACCCCAATCAAAATCCTCATGAGCTTTTACACAGACTTGAAAAAAAAAATCCTTAAATACATATGGAAAAAAAACAACACAAATAGCTAATGCAACCCTGAGCAAAAAGTGCAATACAGGGGGGATTACTTTACTCCATCTTTTGAGTAGGTCATTTGTTTTCTTACTTCTTTGTTTTTTAAGTAGTTTATATATTCTGGAAATCAATGCTTTGTCAGATGTATCAGTGGGGAAGATTTTCTCCCACTCTGTGGGTTTTCTCTTCACTTCCTTGATTGTTTCTTCAGTTGTACAAATTTTTTGAGTTTGATGAGGTCCCACTTGTCTGCTGTTGTCTTTATTTCCTGTGCAGCTGTTGTTTGATTTAGAAAGTCTTTTCCTACACCTATGTTTTGTAGGTTGATGCCAACTTTTTCTTCTATCACCTTCAGGGTTTCAGGTTTTAGGTTGAGATATTTGATCCACTTGGAGTTGATTTTTGTACAGGGTGAGATGTAGAGGTTTAATTTTGTTCTTCTACAAATGGTGATCCAGTTTTGCCAGCACCATTTGCTGAAGATGCTATCCTTCCTCCATTGAGCTTTTTTGGCCCCTTTGTCAAGAATGAGGTGGCTGAAGTTATATGAGCTCAAGTTTGGATCTTTGATTTTGTTCCATTGGTCAATGGGTCTTTTTTTTTTTTTGCCAGTACCAGGCTGTCTTTACGACTATAGCCCTGTAATATAGCTTGAAGTTTGATAAAGTAATAACCCCTTATTGCACATTTTCCTCAGGGTTGCATTAGCTATTTGGGTTTTTTTGTTTTGTTTTGTTTTGTTTTTGTTTTTCCATATGTATTTAAGGATTTTTTTTTTCAAGTCTGTGAAAAAGCTTATGGGGATTTTGATTGGGGTTGCGTTGAATCTGTATAACAATTTGGGTAGAATGGACATTTTTACTGTATTATTTTTTCCAATCCAGGAGTATGGGAGATCTTTCCATCTTTTGATGTCATTTTCAATCTCCTTCTTCAGGGCTCTAAATTTTTGTTGTAGAGGTCTTTATTGTCTTTGGTTAGGTTTATTCCCAGGTATTTTAATTTTTTGAGGCTATTGTGATTGGGAAGGTCTCCTTATATTCCTTCTCCTGTTGCTTATTGTTGGTGTAAAGAAAGGCTACTGGTTTTTCTAGGTTTATTTTGTATCCCACCACTTTACTGAAACTTTTAATCATTTCTAGGAGTTTTCTGGTAGAGTTTTTAGCATCCCTTAGAGAGAATTTGCTGTTATCATTGTTGTGTTGCATAGGCCACACAGCTGGTAGGATAATTGTTGGATTTCTTCCATATCTGCTTCCATGCTATTTCCTTATACTATGAGGTCTAGTCTTCAGGGAGGAGGCTTCCAGCTCAAGTGCTCCATTCCCGTGTCAGCAATAGGTTCTTACCTACAGGTGCTGGGAGGCAATCAAGGGCTATGACAATAGCCTATGTTACTTTGCTATTTGCTTGGACTACCTTGACCAACTCTGAGGGAGGTTCCCCTTGATTGTTGGTGCTGAGATTTATATTATACAGCCTTCAGCTATACACATACACTTACACTTATATTATATGTGAGTTTTTCAGTAGGTTTATGAAGTAGTAATTCCCATTTGGCTTTTCAATCCACTTAAGCATGATTCATCTCTCTTTCTCTATTCCCCTGTATAGCTCTCCCTCCTCTCTCTGCAGTAAAGTTCCCACCGCCATTTTCCTCATTTTCACCTTGATAAGTACTGTGTCCTATCCCTCTTTCTCCCGCTCTTTGTTCCTCTCTCCTACTATGCTACCTTTCTAATTCCTTGGCTCCTGTGGTTACATCAGAATATGCAACTTACGTCTAAGGATTTGAGTCTAAGATCTACAAATCAGAGAGAACATGTGTTGCTTGTTTTTAGATTCTGAGTTACCTCACTCAGTTATAGCAATTCTAGTTCAATCCATTTACCAGCGAATTTCATGAGCTCATTTTTCTTTACCAGTGAATAGAAATTCAAAATGTCTATTTCCCACATTTTCAGAATTCCTTCATTGATTTAGGGACATTTAGGTTGTTTCCATTTTCCAGCTATAAGGAAAAGCAATGAACATGGCTGAGCAAGTATATCTCTAGTAGGATATTGAGTCCTTTTGGTGTAAGGTAAAGGGTGTTATAGGTGGATCATATGGTAGATCTAGTTCTAGCTTTCTAAAGTGGATAATGAAAACGTGGTACATTTATTCAATGGAATTCTATGCAGCAATGGTAAAGAAAGAGGACATCATGAAATATGCAAGTAAATGACTGAAACTAGAAGCTGTTATGCTAAGTGAAGTAACAATCTCATAAAGACAAAGGATGTATGTTGTCCCTGAAAGGCTCTTTTCCCAACTGAAAACAGGCCAGATCAAACCAGATTAACAAAGTATAAAAGGAGGTTTATTAGGATGGGCTCCCGGGCAGGTCCACTGGTCTCAGAGAGGGAGGCCAGGGGAGTCCTGCGCTCGGGCTGGGGATGAGGGCTTTTATAAGTTCTGGGGAGAGGAAGATGAGGTAATGATGGCGAGACAAGGCATGTACTTGTAAGGGCAAATCTGGTGCAGTGGGAGGGGACAAGTGGGTCTTTAGTGTTCTTCATGAAGCTGGAATATAACCATATATGGTCTTAGGCTGTGCTCTCATCAGGAAGGAAAGTTGCATCAGCTGCCTGAGATGCAGTAGGCTTTTGACCAGAAGAGAAGGGTGCTAGGTGCCATCTTTACATCTCCAAGCCCTGGCCCTGCCTAACAGTCCCTCGTTTGTGGGTCCTAACACCAAATCCTTATTTGTAAGTCAAGTGATTACCAATTAATATGGATTTAGTTCAAGAAATGTTTTTAAAAAGTAAAACTTTTCTCCAGGTTTTCTCTAGTTTATTCCCTTTGATACATGCTACTAAATTAACAATAGCATTACTCTTTCTGTATTTTTCACTGAAAACACATCCGGAAAAATGTTGTAAAAATTTCAAAAACCTTTGGAATTACTCTTTGGACCCATTTTCCCCATTTTCTTGGATGATTTTGTATTACTTGCTTAACTTATATGGTGAATATGTGCTTTATATTTAATATATAACTCTATTTAATATAGTTATTTTTTTAAAAGGAATTCTCCACACTGACTTCCATAGAGGCTTCACCTAAATGCAATTCCAACAGCTTTGAATGAAGGTTCCCCTATCCCACATTCACCCTGGCATTTGCTGTAATTGTTCTCTTGGTTTTAGCCATTTTGACTGGAGTAAGATGAACTCTTAAAGTAGTTTTAATTGGCATTTCCCTAATTACTAAGGAGGTTGAACACTTTAAAATGTATTTATTAGACATAGACATTTTTATTTCTTCTTTTGAGGACTCAATGTTCAGATCCATAGCTTATTTTTTTAAATGGGTCATTTTTTCTTGATTCTTTGGATTTTTATTTCTTTGTATATTATACACATTAATACTGTATCAATTGTATAGCTGGAAAAGATTCTCTCCCACTCTGTGGGCTTCCTCTACAACAAATTTATTGATTGTTTCCTTTGCTGTACAGAAGCTTTTTAGTTTAATGAGCTCTCATTTGTCAGTTGTTGGGCTTACTTTTCGAGTGACTGAGTCTAATTTAGAAAGTTCTCTCCTGCATCCATATCTTGCAAGGTACTGCTTACATTTTCTTCTAACATTTTCAGCATTTCAGAGTTCACTTTGAGAGCTTTGATCTATTTGGAGTTATTTTTGTGCAGGGTGGTAGATATTGGTCTAATTTTATTCTTCTACACATAGAGATCCATTTATTTCCAGGACCATTTATTGAAGATATGAAGTTTTGCTTCCGCTGTGCATTTTTGTCAATGTCAAATATCAGGTGGCTGTAATTGGGGTTCACTCATGTTAAGGTCTTCTATTTTATTCCAGTTATCTACATGCCTATATCTGTGCAAACATGTTGCATTTATTACTATAGCTATGTATTAGTACATAGCTTTGAAATCTGATATGGTAATGCATAGAAATGCCTCCAACATTGTTCTTTTGCTCAAGATTGCTTTGGCTATCTCCGATCTTTTGTGATTCCATAGAAATTCTAAGATTTTATTTCTATTTCTGTAAAAAAAATCACAGGTAGTTTGATTGGGGTTGCACTGAATCTGTAAAAATTTAAAGTTTTCATTTTATAGATCTTTATTTAAATGTGTGTGAATGTATTTCCTTCATGTGTGTAAGTGCACCCCTGTCATGCAATGCTGGCACAGATGAGGCGGTTGGATCCCCTGAAACTGGAATTACAAATGGTTGTTACCCTCCATATGGGTCCTAGGAATTGAACCCTGATCCTCAGCAAGAACAGTCAGTGTTTTTTTACTGCTTAGTCATCTCTCCAACCCTTCATTCTAGAGATCTTTAATGTCTTTCATTAGGTTACTTTTAGATATTGTGAGGCTATGGAAGTGTTTCTGTGATCTTTTGCTCTGTCAGCTTTTTACTGGTATATAAAAAGGTTAGTGATTCCTGAAAATTGATTTAGTATCCTGTCACGTTGAAGCAAGTGTTAATTCTTTCTAGAAGTTTTCTTTTTTTTTTTTTTTTCCTAGAAATAAATGTGCTATCTAGAAGTTTTCCTGCTGCCGGCCACTTTTCCCCAGGGAGGATGAGGTATGAGGCAGCCACAAGGGGCAGAGCCTGGCGGCTGGCAAGAGGCACAGCCCTTATCCGTATTTCCCAAGCCTGATGGAGAAGCCTTGGCAGCCTTGAGAGCTGCCAGGGCGTTGGGGGACAGGGCACTGCAGGTGAGTAATGAAAGAGGCGTTGGCAATGTAGAACTGAGAGTTATAGGAAAAAAGAAAAAAGTCCCTAGGAGGGTCATCCACTTTGTGAGTGGCGAGACAATGGAATAATGTAGCCCAGATGAAGATTAAGTCTGACAAAACTCACCTACATACTTCAGGCTGCCACATCAACCCTTTCAGTGTGTGACTTTCTTGGAAAGAAGACTGCGTCTGTTTGGGGCATCAGCACCCCAAAATACCAATATGCCATTGATGAGTATTGCAGGATGAAGGAGGAGGAGGAGGAGGAGGAGGAGGAGGAGGAGGAGGAGGAGGAAGAGGAGGAGGAGGAGGGAGATAGAATGTCTGAAGAAGCAGACCGTCAGTACCAACAAAGTAAGCTGCAGGCTGATTCCACTGTGCAGATGGGTCAGTCAGAAACAGTGGCGTCCAGTTCATTTGTGAATCTTAATTTTGAAATGGAGGAAGACTGAAGTAATTAAGGAAAAAAACCAAAAATCCACTCTCTGTTCCACCATAGAATCATTGAACCACTATACAATGTTAAACCCCAAACTTTCTTCTATCAGGAACATTTTTTACATTTCCTGGTAGTGACTTAAAACAATTATTTATATTTAAAATCATTAAGGGAAGATCTTCATTCTTATGCAGTATTTATCAGAGACCTTAATGGATAATTTTACTACATGTTAAATTAGTGATATGATTTTGAGGGGCAGTGGCAGTGCTAGAGATCACACCCAGGGCCTCACATGTACATGCTAGACAGCACGCTATCACTGAACATAGTGCTTTGATTTAAAAATGGTCTTTTGTAAAAGTGAAGGTTATTCCATAGCCCTATTCATTAAGCTTTTTAGTTTTTGTTTTTGTATACAATGATGATACTTTGAGCTGATAATCCTAACAACTCAGAGTAAATTTCGCCCTAGATTTTGTCATGTTGTAACTTCCTTACATTTAATGCATCCAACTATTAATTTCACACTAAGGATACTTCACTGAGTTTAATAAAGAACAGAATAGAAGCACTGCAAATTTTCTTACTGAGAATATTTTTTCTTTATTATTATTTATTATATATATTTTGTACAATATTATGTTATTAATCAAGTCTAGACCTGTGTCCCTCACACTACCCCCCCACTGCACCAGAGCTCATGCATTCTGCCAAACATGCTTTTCATCTCTTTCTCAGTCTTTCTCAAAATTCTCCATGTGGAAGTTGACTGTTTTGAGCAGAATTTCACTGTTTCAGTCAGTTCTTTGATGCAGTCCTTTCTGTTGTCATTGTTTGTTGTTGTTTCCAATATGTATCACTCCCAACTGCTTGGACAAAAGTTCAAGGGGCCATGCACAAGAAATACTGATAATTAGGTAATTGGCACTAGTATCCACAGATGAGGGATACCATTCATCCTTTGTTTTTCTGGGACTGTGTTACTTCACTTAACATAATATCTTCTAGTTCCATCCATTTACCTGCAAAACTCATGATGTCATCTTTCTTTACTGCTGCATAGAACTCTATTGTGTAGATGTACCACATTTTCTCTATCCACTCATCAGTTGTGGGTCACTTAGGATGGGTCCAGCTCCTTGCTATTATGAAGAGAGCTGAAATAATCATGGCTATACATGTATCTCTGCGGTAAGATGAATCTTTTGAGTACATGCCCAGGAGAGGTATGGCTGGGTCAGGTGGCAAGTTCATTCCAAGTCTTCCAAGGGTTCTCCACACTGCTTTCCATAGTGGCTGTACCAGTTTACATTCCCACCAGCAGTGGATGAGTGTTCCTCTTTCCCCACAACCTCTCCAGCACTTGGTGCATTTGTTTTCTTGATCCTAGCCAGTCTTATTGGAGTAAGATGATATCTTAGAGTGGTTTTGATTTGCATTTCCTTAATGATTAATGATGTTGAACACTTCTTAAGATGTTTCTCAGCCATCTCTAATTCTTCACTGGTGAAGTCTCTGTTCAGCTCTTTGCTCCATCTATTGAGTGGGTCATTCATTTTCTTTCTTCTTTGTTTTTTGAGTAGTTTATATATTCTGGAAATCAATGCTTTGTCAGATGTTTCTGCAGTGATATTGAGAATATTTTATGGAAAACATTTGAGTTTATTACTCTAAACATTAATATGGGTTTTCATTTTTACTATAAGTCAATCTTGTATTTTTTCTCAGTAGTTATTCAACTAACTTGCTCTGATCACAGATAACACTAATTATGGAATGAATTTACTAAGATATCTGCAGTCATGTATGTGCCTAGAAATTACCACATGACTGGCACCTTGGGTGTGTCACTGGTTCAGCCCTTCATGTATCTTTTAGGGAGAGTTGCTAGAGAATTAGGGACAGTTTATGGTCTTAAAACCATTTTGAAGTAGCAATAGCAGGTTGGACAGTTTACTTGAATCATGTTTGGCCATTTCTCTCTTTACAGGGTTATTTACAAACTTTGTAAAGGTGTATAATATGAAGCTAATTTAAAAAAATATTTCTGAATAACTCTACAGAAACTTTTAAGATATCTGAATAACTTTATAACTAAATTTGGATAAAGAAAAATGTGAGCATTCTTTTAGAAATACAGGTCTTGGGCTGGAGAGAAGGCTCAGCAGTTAAGAGCCCTGATTGCTCTTGTAGAGGACCCTGGTTTGATTCCCAGCACCCACATGGCAGCTGAAAACTGTCTTTAAGCTGGGTGTGGTGGTGCACACCTTTAATCCTAGCACTCAGGAGGAAGAGGCAAGTGGATCTGTGTGAGTTCAAGGCTAGCCTGGTCTACAGAGTGAGTTCCAGGCCAGCAGGGGCTATAGGGAGACCTGTTTCAAAAAAAAAAAAGTCTCAAAAAGACCAAAAACAAAAGTCTAAATAAATAAATACTTGTCTTTTAAAAGTCTTTTCACAAATTTAAAAGGTTTTATAAATTAATGGTTAAAAAATATATTTCTAACTTCTAGGCATGCTGGCACACACCTTTAATCCCAGCACTCAGGAGGCAGAGGCAGGAGGATCTCTGTGAGTTCAAGTCCAGCTTGGTCTACATAGCAAGTTCCAAGACAGCTGGGGATACAGGGGTACCCTGTCTTGAAAAGACCAAAAAAAAAAAAAAAAAGAAAAAAAAAAAAGAAAAAAGAAAAAAATCCCACAAGCTTTCAATCTTTTTTTTCTGCATCAAGCAAGATGAGCTATTCATTTTTTTATTTATATACATTTTTATCAGATCTAGACCTGTGTCCCCCATCCTATCCTCCCACCGCACCAGAGCTCAGGCATTCTGCCAAACATGCTTTTCATCTCTTTCTCAGTCTTTCTCAATATTCTCCATGTGGAAGTTTACTGTTTTGAGCAGAAGTTCAGTTTCAGTCAGTTCTTTGATGCAGTCCTTTCTGTTGTTGTTGTTGTTGTTTCCAATATGTATCACTCCCAACTGCTTGGACAAAAGCTCAAGGGGCCGTGCACAAGAAATACTTACAACTAGGTAATTGGCACTAGCATCCACAGATAAAGGATACCATTCCTCCTTTGTTTTTCTGGGACTGTGTTACTTCACTCAGCATGATGTCCTCTAGCTCCAGCTATTTTCCTGCAAAGCTCATGATGTCATCTTTCTTTACTGCTGCATAGAACTCCATTGTGTAGATGTATCACATTTTCTCTATCCACTCATCAGTTGAGGGGCATTTGGGTTGGTTCTAGCTCCTTGCTATTGTGAAGAGAGCTGAAATAAACATGTATCTCTGCGGTGGGGTGAGTCTTGAGGGTACATGCCTAGGAGTGGTATGGCTGGGTTGGGTAGCAAGTTCATTCCAAGTCTTCCAACGGTTCTCCACACTGCTTTCCATAGTGGCTATAGGAGTTTACATTCCCACCAGCAGTGGATGAGTGTTCCCTTTTCCCCACAATCTCTCCAGCACTTGGTATCATTCGTTTTCTTGATCCTAGCCAGTGTTATTGGAGTAAGATGATATCTTAAAGTGGTTTTGATTTGCATTTCCTTAATGATTATTGATGTTGAACACTTCTTAAGGTGTTTCTCAGCCATCTCTAATTCCTCACTTGTGAAGTCTCTGCTTTCAATCTTAAATTTGTGAAAATGTAGCTCAAAACATGGATAAGTGAGCATGTTTTGGAAACCTGGCAGTAAACCTATGTAAGTTCAACTTAAAGTGGAAGTTTTTAAACTAAAAAATGGAAATTCGAGTGGAAGTTTTAGTTCAACTGAATTGGGAAGAATTTAGCAGGAATAAACTCTTCTTAGGACTCTAGCTATGGGGCTTCATGAACTGGTGAATCATAACATGGTCAGCTTTTTATTCATGGCTGTAAGCTATATAAGTTAATATTTAAAGGACTGATCTTCAGATTATGTAGCTAATGTCACCATAAATTATAGTTTACTAAAACTGCAGTTTTAGTTTATAGATGCTAAAACATGCTGGCCTAACCTTTTCATGTAAATTTGTTTAATTTTGAAATAGTACCTCAAACTCAATTCAGATATTTGGTTATGAAGTTAAGACAGGTAGGTCTAAAAGTGACCTACTGTATCATCTCTCCCTATAGGTATTAGTTTCTTAAGAGTTTATACCTCAAAACTTCTGATTATAGAAGAAAGATAATGACTTAAGAAGGTTTGATGTTTCTTGAATTTTATTCCCTGCCTATCCAAAAGCAGCCAGTTTGTGATGTTTATTATTCATTGTGCCTTAAAGTTTTATATATTAATTTTTGCTAACTGTAAAATTTACCATAAATGCAAAAAAAGAAGTTTTCTTGTGGATTTTGGGGGAATATTTCTTATGCATACTGTATCATCTGTGCCAGGTGTGGTGGTGCATGCCTTTAATCCTAGCACTAGGGAGGCAGAGGCAGGCAGATCTTTGTGAGATCAAGGCCAGCTTGGTCTACAGAGCAAGTTCCAAGACAGCTGGGGCTACAAGGGAGACCCTGTCTCAAAAAAGACCAAAAAAATATCATCTCCAAATAGGGATAATTTGAATATTTTCCCAATTAGTACACCTTTTATTACCTTCACTTGATATATTGCTCTGGCTACTATATAGAAAAGAGTAGGGATAGTAGACAGACTTTTCTATTCCTGATTTTAATGTGAATGCTTACTGTTTATTTTGTCATTTAGAATGACGTTGCCTGTGGGTTTGTTGGATATAGCCCTAATTATGTGGAGTTACATTGCTCTAGTCCAATTCTCTGTAGTACTGTTATCATGAAGGCATGTTGAATTTTGTCAAAGGCCATTCTGTATCTATTGAAGTGACCCTATGATTTTTCTTTACATTCATTAAACTATCTCTGTATCTGGGCAACCTGATCTTTTTTGATATGTGCCTGAATGCAGTTTGGAAGTATTTTATTAAATTTTGTGATTTTCATTCAATATAGATGGTATTTACCTCCCCTCTCCTATCTGCAACTCATCCCACTGCCCAAACCCAATTTAACTTAATGAAAAATTTTGCCTCTCTGTTCATTAGAGATACTTGTCTATAGTTTTCTTTTTTTCTGTTGTGTCTTCACCTGGTTTTGGCAATAGAGTAATACTGAAGTCAAAGAAGGAGTTTGGAAGTTCTCCCTCTGTTTGTCTTTAAATACTTTAAACAGCATTGGTTGTTATTCTTCTTTGAAGGTGTGGTATGAATCCATCTGGACCTGGGCTTTGTATTACTGTTTCAATCACCATATTTTATATGGGTCTGTTTAAGTTGTTGGTCTCTTCTTGGTTTAACATTGATGGTTCCATTGAATCTAGAAATTAATCAATTTCTTCAAAAATTTTCCAATTTAATGAGTAAAGTTTTTTAACATATTTCCCCTATAATGTTCTGGATTACTTTTGTGTGTGTTGAAATGTTTCCCATTTCATCTCTGATTTTGTTGATTTGAGTTTTCTTTCTTTCTTTCTTCCTTTCTTTTGGTTGGCTGCACTAAGGGTCTAGACCTGTCTAGCTTATTTATCTTCCCAAGAACCAGACTTTAGATTGTTATTTTTTGTACTGTTTTGTTTGCTTCACTTTCATTGATCTCTGCTCTGATTTTTATTATTTCTTCTCATCTGTTGGGTTTGGTTTGTTCTTGTTTTTTCAGATTCTTGATTTGTACCATTCAGTCATTTGTGGTCTTTCAGATTTATAATGTAGTCCCTTAAAGCTATAAAATTCCCCCTTAGGAGTGACAAGCCAGGCTTTTTGGCCAGGCAGGTTCCAGGACCATTGGAGCCCCATTGCTTCCAGGACCATCAGAGTCCCATCACTTTCAGTGCAGAGTGAGGCACCAGAAGGTTCCAAAACACTGGAGCTCCATTGCTTCCAGTGCAGAGTGAGCACTTCTCAGCCAGGTAAGTTCCAGGACCATTGGGGCCTGACTCTATGCCTGTGCATGGGCAAAATGTGCTCCCTCCACCCCCATCTGCAAAGGTGCAGGCATCCCGGTGGAAGCAGCAGACAGTGAACCCGCCACTCCATAGACAACCTAGAGGAACAGGCCTTCGACACAAGGAAGAAATATTTGAATCTCACATCAGATTACAAACAACTCAAATTCACATGCTAAAAGCATAATGAAAAGTCAACAATATGGGAAAAGCAAATAATTAATCCCCACCAAATTCTATCAGTCCTATAGAAGACTCCAACAATGAGATCTCCCTGGAAATAACTCAGGACACAGATCTTAAAGGAACAATCATAGATATACACATATCAAGGAATATAAAGAAAAAATCAAAGAACAAAAGGGAGAGAATGACCAACTCCAGAAAGAAATGGAAACACTGAAAAAACTCAGGCTGAAATGAAGAAGGAGAACAAAAAACAAATCAAAGATCTAACAGAAAAGAATGGATAACTCTGGAAGGGGATGAAAAAACCAAAAGAATCTCAGATTGAAATGAAAAAGGAAATTGAGCACTCATCCAGTCAACAGGAAAGGGCAGGAGAAAGCCTCATTAACAGAATGGATGAAGCAGAAAATAGAATATCAAGTCTAGGAGATAATGTGGAAGAACTGAAGAGTTTAATCAAAGACTACAAAAAATTTTTTAAAAAGAGTGGAATAACCAGGAAATGTGGAACACTATGAAGAGACTAAACATCATAGGTATAGAGGAAGAAGAAGAATCCCAAGATAATGGTATAGACCAGATCTTAAACAGAATTATAGAAGAAAAATTCCCCAAATTGAAAAATGACATACCCATACAAATACAATAAGCACATGGAACACCAAATACTCAAGACCAGAATAGAAACTCCCCATGCTGTATCATAATCCAAATACTGAAAGCCACAAGAGAAAAATAGCAAATTACATATAAAGGAAAACCCATTAGAATTACAGCTGACTTTTCAATGCAAATGATGAAAGCCCAAAGAGCTTGGACTAAAGTATTTCCAGGCCTAAATGACTACAGATGCCAACTCAGGTTACTCTATCCAGCAAAAAACGTCAATTATAATTGAAGGAGAAAGGAAAGTATACCATGAGATAAACAAGATGAAAGAATACATGTCTAGAAAACCAAACCTCCAGAAAATACTTGAAGCAATTCAGAGGACAGAGGAAAGGAACAGCTATCCACAAGCAGCAAGAGAGAGAAAATAATAAAGGTATAACCCCAGAAATACAAACATAGACCAAAATGCAAAAAGAAAACAAATGGAAGGGAAGCAATATACATCTCTCAATATTAACCCTAAATATTAATGGTCTGAATGCTCTATGTGTTCTTGGTTGATTGTTTTCCTGGTCAGAATGAAGTGACCTTCTTTATCTTTTCCAATTAAGTTTAGTTTGAAGTCTATTTTGTCAAATATTAGATGACATCAACTGGCTGGTTCTTGGTCCCATTTGCTTGCAATATTTTTCTATCCTTCCACCTGCAAGGTGGTCCCTGTAGTTGAAGGTAAGATGAGTTTCTTGTAGTCAACAGAGACATGTTTTTATTTCTTTTTTCCCTACTTTTTTATTATGTTCAGGGGTTCAGATTTTTTCTTTTAATTTTATATTACTCTAAAATATGAATATATACCTTCTGCCCATGTACATTAATTACCATGCCTGAAAGTATGTGGTAAGTTGATTCTAGGGCTCATAATAATATTCACATTATAACATCACAGTTGCTTTCAGATAGAAAGAAATATGGCAATAACATTGCTCAGCTTTTCTTTCAATTGGGAGGTTTGGTACTAGCATCCACAAATGAGAGAAACCATTCCGTTTGTTTTTGGGGCGACCGTGTTACTTTACTTAGCTTAATGGCTTCAAGTTCCATCCATTTACCTGCAAATCTCATGATGTCATCTTTCTTTACTGCTGCATAGAAGTCCATTGTGTAGATGTACTGCATTTTTGTTATATAGTCCTCAGTTGAGGGGCATTTGGGTTGGTTCCAACTCTTTGCTATTGTGAAAAGAGCTGCAATAAACATAGATGTGCATGTATCTTTGCGGTAGGATGAGTCTTGTGGGTATATGCCCGGAAGTGGTATGGCTGGGTCATGTAGTAGGCTCATTTTGAGTCTTTTAAGGGCTCTCCACACTGCTTTCCACAGTGGTTGTACAAGTTTACATTCCCACCAGCAGTGGATGAGTGTTCCCCTTTCCCCACAATCTCTCCACTATTTGGTGTCTTTTGTTTTCTTGATCTTAGCCAGTCTTATTGGAATGAGATGATATCTTAGAGTGGTTTTAATTTGCATTTCCTTAATTATTGACATTGAACACTTTTAAAGATGTTTCTCAACCATCTTTACTTCCTCATTGGTGAAGTCTCTGTTCATCTCTTTACTCCATCTTTTGAGTGAGTCATTTGTTTTCTTCTTTGTTCTTGAGTAGTTTATATATTCTGGATGGTAATGCTCTGTCTGATGTAACACTGGTGAAGATTTCCTCCCACTCTGCGGTTTTTTTCTACACTTCCTTGATTGTTGCTTTTTCTGTACAGAAGCTTTTGAGTTTGATGAGGTCCCATTTGTCAACTGTTGACCTTATTTCTTGTGCAGCTGCTGTCTGATTTAGAAAGTCTTTTCCTACACTTATGTCTTGTAGGTTGTTGCCAACTTTTTCTTCTATCACTTTCGGGGTTTCAGGTTTTACATTGAGATCTTTGATCCACTTGGAGTTTATTTTTGTACACGGTGAGATGTAGAGGTTTAATTTTGTTCTTCTACAAATAGTGATCCAGTTTTGCCAGCACCATTTGCTGAAGATGCTGTCCTTCCTCCATTGAGGATTTTTTGCCCCTTTCTCAAATATGAGGTGGCTGAAATTGTATGTGCACAAGTTTGGATCTTCAATTTTGTTCCATTGGTCAATGGGTCTGTTTTTTTGCCATTACCAGGCTGTCTTTATGAGTAGAGCCCTGTAATATAGCTTGAAGTCTGGTAAAGTAATCCCCCCTGTATTGCACTTTTCACTCATGGTTGCTTTAACAATTTGGGGTCTTTTGTTTTTTCTATATGAATTTAAAGATATTTTTCCTAGTCTGTGAAGAAACTCATGGGGATTTTGATTGGGATTGCATTGAATCTGTATATCAATTTGGGTAAAATGGACATTTTTACTATACTAATTTTTCCAATCCTTGAGCATGGGAGGTCTTTCCATTTTTTAATGTCATTTTCAATCTCTTTCTTCAGGGGTTTAAAATTATTTTGCAGAGATCTTTGTGTCTTTGGTTAGGTTTATTCCCAGTTATTTGAAGCTATCGTAAGTGGGAAAGTCTTTTTATATTCCTTCTCCACTTGTTTATTATTGGTGTAAAGAACGGCTACTGATTTTTCTAGGTTAATTTTGTATCCTACCACTTTACTGAAACTCTTAATCATTTCTAGTAGTTTTCCAGCAGAGTTTTTAGCATCCCTCAGGTATTCTATCATATCATCTGCAAAAAGGGATAGTTTAATTTCCTCTTTCTGATTAGTACTCCTTTAATTTCCTTCTCTTGTCTTATTGCCCTAGCAAGTGTTTCAAGCACTACGTTGAAGAGGACTGGTGATAGGGGACAACCTTGTTGGGTTCCCGCCTGTATTAGTCACTTTTCTGTTGCTGTGATAAAACACCATGACCAAAGGAACTTATAAAAGGAAGAGTTTATTTGAGCTTACAATTGACCGTTCCAGGGAATTGTGGTGGGAGGCATGGTGGCTGGATCTGGAGCAGGAAGCCAAGGGTCACATCTCGCAAAGAGCACAGGAAGGAGAGCAACTGTAGACCACGAGGTTTGTTAAACTCACTAAGCCTGCCCCCAGTGGAGTTTTTAGCATCCCTTAGGTAAACTATCATATCATCTACAAAAAGGGATAGTTTTACTTCCTCTTTTCCAGTTAGTACTCCTTTAATTTCGCTTTCTTGCCTTATTGCCCTAGCGAACATTTCAAGCACTATATTGAAGAGGAGTGGTGATAGTGGACAGCCTTGCCGTGTTCCTGCCTTTAAGGGGAATGCTTTTTGGTACCATTTGCTTGGAATATTTTTTCCATCCTTTTACTCTAAGGTGCTTTCTGTTCTTGAGGGTGAGATGGGTTTCATGGAGGCAACATATAGATGGATTCTGTTTCCTAATCCATCCTAATCCATTCTCCCAGTCTATGTCTTTTGATTGGGAAGTTTAGACCATTAATATTTAAGGTTATTATTGAGAGATGTGTGTTGTTTCATTTCAACTTATTTTTTTTCTTTGTATTCTTGATCTAGGTATTTATTTACTCTGTTATGCTTTTGGTAATTTTTCTCTTGATTTGCTTAAGGATAGTTGCTCCTTTCCTCTATTCTTTGAATTACTTCCAGTGTTTTCTGAAGTGTTGGTTTTTTTGACATGTGTTCTTTCATTTTGTTTATGTCCTGAAAGATTTTTCTTTCTCTTTCAACTTTGATTGACATTTTTGCTGGGTATAATAATCTGGGTTGGCATCTAAAGTCATTTAATATTGGGAATACTTTGGTCTATGTTCTTCTGGCTTTTATGGTTTGCACTGAGAAGTCAGGTATGATTCTGATGGATTTCTCCTTGTATGTAACTTGTTTTTCTCTTGTGGCTTTCAGCATTTTGTCCTTGTTTTGAGCATCTAGTTTTTTAACTATGATATGACGTGGGGAATTTCTTTTCTGGTCTTGTCTTTTTGGTGTTCTATGTTCTTCTTGTATTTCTATGGGTTTGTCTTTTTTCAGTTTGGGGAAGTTTTTCTTCTATTATTCTGTTGAAGATCTGATCAAAACCATTCTCTCGGGATTCTTCTCCTTCCTCTATCCCTATGATGTGGAGGTTTGGTCTTTTCACGGTGTCCCACATTTCCTGGTTGTTCCACTCTTGTGTTTTTTTTTAAATTTTCATAATCTTTACTTGAGGTTTCTAGCTGTGCTGTGTTATCCTGTAGGTCTGATATTCTTTTTTTCTGCTTCTTCCATTCTGCTTCTAAGGCTTTTCCCCATCCTTCCCTGCTGATTGTATGAATGTTCAATTTCCTTTTTTGTTTCATCCTGCGATTTCTTCAGTATTTCCACTTCTTTTTGGAGCTTTTCATTCTTTTCTTGTAGCTCCTTGCTTTGCTGGTCACTTTCTTTTTTTCCTTTCAGCCTAAGACCTTTTCAATGTTTCCACTTCCTTCCAAAGTTTGTCATTCTCTTCTTCTAGTTCTTTTTGGAGTTTGTATTTCTCTTCCTCTAGCTCTTTTTGGAATTTGTATTTCTCCTCCTCTAGTTCTTTTCTGAGTTTATCAATCTCTCCTTTTACTTCTTTCCAGAGTTTATCATTCTTTCCTTCTAGTTCCTTCATGAGTTTTTCGTTCCCTCACTTTAGTTCTCTGATTTGTTCTTTATAGTCTTTGAATATGTCTACAATTGTTCTTCTATGGTCAGTATCTTTGTTCCCTACCAGAGAGATCTTGTTGTTGGGATCTTCTACAGCAGTGGTTGGGTTCGGTGGGGATTTATTTTGAGCTTTTCCCATATTGTTTTTCCCTTGTGTTTTTGGCATCTGTATTTTTGTTGTTGTTGTTTTTCCCCCTTTGTTTATTTGTTTGCCTTCTGTTGCTAATCTCAAATGTTGCTATGGGGGATTGGTTGGTTACTCAGTTTGCTTCTTGTTGGTTTCTTCCTCAGTTTTGGCTATGCAGCCTCCAATCACTGACACTACTGTATCCTCCCAACAGCTTTAAACCACAGCACCAGCAGTTTACTCTTTCCGCCTCAGTATTAGCTTGAGCTGGAGTGGGGGGGGGGTTGAATCCTTTGGCCCGTGCACTGGTCTCCACTGGCACAGATAGTGTGCACCGTTGGCCAACTTTCTACCCACACACGCAGTTCCTCTTTATGGTCCTAACATTGGATGGCGCCTGCCGAGGTTGGCCCCCAGCTGGCCGCCTGCACAACAGAGACAGGCTTTGGCGGCTGGGCACAGAGAGTGTGAATTCACTTTTCAAATCCTGAATTGTCTTTGTCATTTCATTCAGCCTTTTATTTCTATTATCTGGAATTTCGGTCAGTAATTTATTCTTATCTTCTTTGAATTCCTTGAGGTGTTTGTTTCCGTGCCTTTTAAAGTCCCTGAATTTCTTAATCACATTGTCCTTGGGTTCCTCTGGGTTGGTATCATTGTATTATGCTTGTATAGGACTGGTGGGATTTGGTGGGACCATATGACCATGACTTGTTTTTAAAGAGCAAAACCAAATTTATTTTAATGCTATGTCATTTAAAAACCTGATAAATTAGCGGGCCTTGGTTCCCCGGGACAGCATGTCAGAGGTACAGAAATTGCAACCTTTCTCTACAAAGCCCCAGGAAGTCATCCCATCCAAGTCCACAGCTTCAGAAAGCCAGTTGTCTCTTCAGTCTACTCCTCTGGTTTTTCTTTCAAGGGAAAGTGCTCAAAATATTTCAAACAGTGAATAACAACGACAACAAAAAACACAGTGAAATTTCCAGTTTAGGTTTTTGTAAGATGGAGTGAGGGAAAACCAACAAATTCCAGAGAGACCGGCATTGTTGCAATGGATTACTTCTTTATACCTTGTAAAATAGGGGATGGAGGGATCAACAACAAAGTGGGTAGGGCTCTAGCTAACTTGCCAGAGTGATCACTAGTCAGAATCTGGCCCACTCCGTCACCATCTTTCTCCCTCTGGAACTAAGCCTGGAACACACTGCTCTCCTTCGGATCATCCTTATTAGTTACCCAGAACCTTGCTAATTCTGTCACCCTCTCCCCTCCCCAGGGATGAACCCAGAACATACTGCCTACCTTTGTTGAGTATACATTTTGTTTGTTTGTTTTGTTTTGTTTTTATTGCCATCATAGCTTGGTTGATTTCTCAGCAGGTATGAAAATTTAGTTGTTTTTGTGCTTCAGGTTCTCATTTGGGAGATGGGTAATTCCAGTACGATCTTGTTGCATGGTGAGCAATCACACCTAGCATAATGTGTGGAGATGGCAGCAGGGCTTTCCAGTTCTGAAAATCCATGGCATAGTATCTTATTATCGTTACGATTTATCTTTTCTAAATATTTAGTTATAATGAACATTTTCATGCCTTACCTGCTTTCATATATCTTTCTTTGGAAAATATCTATTTCATTCTCCCCCTAACCTCCCCAGACAGTATTTTTTTTTAAAAAACTGGATTGTCTTTTATATGTTGATATGAAAATTTTTGTTCTTACATTGTTTTTTCTTTAACTTTCTTGATAATGTTTTTTTTTAAAGGCGGATCCTCATTATGTAACATTTGCTGGCCTAGAGCTTTCTGAGACCTACCTGCCTCTGCCTTCTAGGAATAATGGTGTGGACCAGCATACCCAGCTGATTAATGAGCAAATGGTTTATACTTAATGAAGTCTAATTTACCTACATTTTATTTTGTTATAGGCTTTTGGCACAATATCTATGACTCTATTGCCAAATCCAATGTCATGATAATGTTCTCATCTGCTTTATTCTAAGATTGTTTTAAAGTTTTCCTTCTGTGATCCATTTTGAGTTAGTTTGTGTGAGGCGTAAGAGTCCAACTTCTATCATTTGCAAGTTAGTTGCTCTAACGACATCTGTTTGAGATACTGTTCTTACCCTGATTGCCTTGTCTTGAAATTATTGCTGAAATGTACCTGACTGTAGCTGTGTGGCTATTCTGGTCTCTTTGTGTGGCATTCTTCTTGTATGCTCTTCTGTTGCTGTGATGAACACAAACACCAAATGTAACTTGGGAAGGAAAAGATTGATTTGGCTCCCAGATCCCAGTTCATCATCAAGGGAAGCCACGGGAGGAACTCAAGGCAGGAACCTGGAGGCAGAAACAGAAGTAGAAACCATGGAGAAATGCTGTCCACAGACTTGCTCCTCATGGCTTGTTTGCTCAGCCCAGGACAACATACTTAGGGTTGACACCACCTACAGTGAACTGGCAACTCCTACATCAATTAGAAGTAGAGAAAATGCTTCACAAACAGTGATAAATAATGCTTAAATGTTATGAGATACCAAAGGGAAATGTAGTATTTAATAAGCTTGCTGAAAAAGAAGCATATAATATTAATGTCAATGCATGTATATAGCTGAAGGCTATATAACTAAAATCACAGTGACAGGTATTGAAAACCTCCCTGTGAGCTGTTGGTCAAGGTGGACTATGACACCCAAAATTCTAAAGGCTATCTCTACAGCCGTTGATTCTCTCCCAGAACTTGAAGCTAAGACTCTATTGCTGAAGACATGAAATACATATATATTTACATATTTATAAATGTATGTATGCATATGTAGCAATAATAATCAAAGAGATAAGAAATTAAGAGAGAGAAGGGGACATGGAAGGAGTTTGTGGAAGAATGGAAATAATACAGAGAAAACACTCATCTATGAAATTCTCATAAAAGAAAAGAAAACATTTTTTTAAACTGCCCCACAGACATGGCCGCAGGTGAATATGATGGAGAAAAGTCCGCAATTGAGCTTCCCTCTTCCCAAGTGACTCTAGTTTATCAAGTTGGCAAAACTAAGTACCAAGAGCATTGATCTGCACATCTGCCAACTGCTTCTGTAAATGTTTGAATCATTGTGTATTTATTGTCAGTCTTGAAATTGGGATGTATGGCCTTTTCAGCTTCATGAAGCTATTTCCTAGCTCATATGCTCTTTAAAACAGAAGCAGATGACTAAAACTAAATGGATTTTAAAACTTTCAGAGGCTCAGTCCCTGTGATTCATAAATCCCACTCACATTATTCCAATGGAAAACCATTCACCACACAAGATGTTCCTTCCCTGGACAAGGATCTGAATCATAGTGATCTGTATTCTAATGACTGATGAAATCTGCATTATTACAAAATGGAAACAAAAAAGACCATTTCTCTTATTAAAATTGACTATTAAATTTGTTTGGGAAAATGGTGCCCTAAACCATGTTGTGGATTTAGCCAAGATAGAGTGTATGCTGGATTTACTAGCATAAACAGTAGAAAACGGAGCAAAATGAGTAAGAGAACTATTCCACTGGTAGTGAACAGGATTGTGATGACTGTGGTGTCCAACTGAAGAAAACAAAGGAGGTGAGTTCAGTAATCATCCCGGATCCTTGATAACATTCTGTGATTTCTGAGCTGCTTTATAAGAAACAGCTCTCTAGCCAGAGTGATGGAGAACCCAGTAAAAAGACCTCTGAGGAGATTAAAGTTCATAGAGGCAGTTTGAAGTAGCTGGGACTTCCAGGAAAGAGATAGGAGTAAGTTATATAGCAGAAAAGTAACAAAAATTTCCATAGATTTTTCTGAGTCAGGATCACTGCATATACAGGGTGACCCATCCACCAAGGCCAGACAATGGATGTCAAAGGTCTATAAGCTAAACAGCTCTCAGAATTCACTTTGGCATGAGAAATTCTCCAACTCAATACAACTACTGGAGACAGTTGAATATCTAAGATATTCAGCAAATAAACCAGTGAGAAACCTGAGAAGTAGATTTAAACTAGCATTGAAAGAAAATGTCAGCAAGTAACTTACATTTTATATTATATTTCCAGTTTTAGATTGTGCATTTTTGTTGTCATTCAAAAGGTAAACCTATAGTTACCATATACCTAGCAATTTCATGCTTTCAATGCTGAGAAATGAAAACACATATCCATACTAGAATTTTAGCTCCTGTTCATAGCAGCATTATTCACAATGCCTTAGAAGTGGAAGAAGGGCTGTTGATTGTGGGGCTGCAGCTACGCAGCTGACACAGCTCCTGCTCTTATGAATTCCTCCTAGATGTGTAACACTTATTTTTACTTTTTTTCTGGCCCTTTATTGCAGATACTGGGCATAGCTTGGACATGCATTCCTGAATACTCTGGGCTTTCTCACCCCTTTTCTCTGAAGTTATCGTCCCCCCATGTCCATGTGGCTGCTTACTAATGTCGTGCTTTTCTCTCTTCCTCTTTTCCATCTCCTTTCTCCTGGCCACTGCTGAAATTAACAACTTATCTACCCTGGGGTTTTTCTTTTAAACACTAATAAAATTATCCTTTGAGCTTTCTTCTAAATTTGTTCTTAATTAGCTATTATTATTTTATTATTATTTTGTTATTGTTGTTGCTGCTGCTTTGAGACAGGGTCTCCCTGTATCCACAGCTGGCCTAGAACTGGCTATGTAGACCAGGCTGGCCTCGATGTCACAAAGATCCACCTGCCTCTGCCTCCTGAGTGCTAGGGTTAAAGTCACAAAACTTCACACCCAGCTTATGGCCTTAGACTATTTTATTAATAAGACTAAGAATCTTTAGACGGTTTCCCTGTGCCTGTGAACATGTGACATTTTGAATGGGACTTCCCGAAAATAACTAATCAAGCCTGGAGAATATGTTGGGGGTCATATTATATTACTCACAAAGATGAAGAATGAACTCTAGCTTCAAGTTCCTCCAGGATGAGAGAGTTGGGCTCCTCGTGTCTTTCATCTGTACCGCACTGCCCAGGAGTGCAGACTGTTAGATTCCCAGCTCAAACAAAGGAAGATGTTTGGTTTGTTGTTGTTTTGCTAGGCAAATCATCACATGGCTTTTTGTTGTCTCCTGCATCAAGTCCAAACCCTACATTCAGACTGGAATTTGTGTATTGTGTCCTTGGTGACTAGTGACTTTCCCAGAACACAGGGAGACCAGAGATGGAGGAAGATGTCAGGCAAAGTCAACCAGAACCTCCAAGAAATAATCCAGGGAAAGATGAAGAAGACTGCACAGAAGAGTGATGAGCACTACAGAGCAGATAGGGGAATGGGATCTAAATACATTCGAGATGGATTGTATGAAATGCACAAAAATTCAACAAAAATATTTTTTTTATTTTTTTAAATTAATTTTATTTATTTCTGTATGTGTATGAATGTACTGTCTGCATGCAAGTCTGCGCACCCGTGTCGTGCAATGCCGCAGAGGTCAGAAGAGGGTGTCGGATTCCCCTGGAACTGGAGTTCTCCTGGAATTGGAGCTTCAGACGGTTCTCAGCCGCCATGTGGGTGCTGGGGATCGAACCCGGGTCCTCTGTAAGAGCGGTCGGCGCTCTTAACCGCTAGGCCATCTCTCCAGCCCCAACAAAAATATTTTTAAAAGGTAAAAAGTAAAATAAAATGCCTTTTAAACTAGTGAGTGAATAAGCAAAATGTGGTATATATACAAAATGGAATATTAAGGAACTTTTGGCAATTGATGGCTTCTGGGAGGGGAAAGACTGTCTCAAAGAGATGGAACCCTTGGTGGGCCAAGTGGATGGACCCACACCGAAAGACTTTTAAGGACTTTATAGGATACATATGTACATACAGGTATGGATATATTTGGATAGATAGATAGAGAGATAGATATGATAATACATGAATTTGGATGGGGAGGTGTAGATAGGTGAGGGGATCTGAAACCATCAAACTATGCTGTATGAAAGTCAGAAAAATTCAAATAAGAAATTTAAGTCTCAAAGAAAAAAAACCACAGTAAAATACTAGTACCTTTTATAACACTGTCAGTGTTTGAAATCATTATGCTGAGATAAAAGGCTCATCACCAAAGACCACATATTGTATGGTTTCATTTATGTGAAATATAACTATGCGGATGCATAAACAGTTCTAAATAGACCAGTTCTGCAGAGTGACAGGTGGAGAAATGGGAAGTGACTACTGATTATAAGAGTGACAAACACATTCTAAAATTAGATCATTGTGATGGCTGTATAAGTCTATGGTTATACTAAAGAAAATCTCATCTGAACTACATGTTCTGAGTGAATTATATGCCATGTGAATTACTGAAATAAATCTGTCTTCCTCTAAGAATTTGCCTCCCTTCCTCCTTGTTTCCTCTCCTTTTATTTCACTTTCTTCTTGCTGCACAGGATGGAGCCTTGTACATTCTTAGCATTTGAACCACCACTGAGATAAATCTTGTTCCCTTCCATGAGGTTTTGGAAGGCCTAAAAGCTGGACTGCCATTGCATTCTTCTATGTAAATGAATTGTTTGATGGTTAGACAATTCGGATTTCATTATCAAGTCGAAAAATATAGACCACCACAAGAAAATGTGGAAAAGTAGAAGTAAATCCTACCAAATAGTAAAATAAACTCAGGATTAATAATATGTAAAAGTTTGGACCAGAGATCTAACTCATTTGTAGAGCATTTGAGTAGTGTATGCAAGGCTCTAGGTTGAGCCTGACACAACAAAATACAAAAAACAAACAATTAGGAGTAGCTTGGGTTGCTGGGGCCTTGAGGGCGGGACCCGGGCGCTGGGCCAGAGGGTCCGGAGAGTCCGGCGGCCAGGGCGGCTGCGCCTTTGGGCAGGATACCCAGAAGCCACCTGGGCGAGTAGCTTGGGTTGCTGGGGCCGTGAGGGCGGGACCCGGGCGCTGGGCCAGAGGGTCCGGAGAGTCCGGCGGCCAGGGC
>VZQC01008612.1:921151-935936 GCA_009823505.1 Rhizomys pruinosus | reverse complement strand
ACTAAGGAACAAATAAGAGAAAAGGGATGTTTGGATTGGACCACCTCAACCCAGATGGCCCACCCCAAATGTGGGCATTACCTTCTGCTGGCAGGCAGTATAAAAGGCCACGGCAGAAGGAGCTGGTTCCCTTTTCTCCTGCGGCTTGCCTCTCTCATCTGGTGAGTTTGTCTTGCTGCTGTGATCAACCTTTCGGATCCCAGCGTGTACTGACACTGGCAGATCTCCTGGAATCCATTTGGGACTTCAGCACCAGATTGGGACTACTGAGACATCCAGCCTTGCGGACTGAGCAGTTCCCTGGATTCTCTCGGCCTTTCCAGTGTGGTGCAGCTACTGTTGGACTCCTTGAACTCTATTATGTGAGCAAATCAATAAATTGTATATAGCTATATATTCATCCTGTTACTTCTGTTTCTTTAGAGAACCCTGACTAATACATGCACTAAACTCTGGTACACCAAACTTTATAAGCACAATTCTCCAGGACCTCAAGGTACAGATTAACCCCAGCACACTCATAGTAGGGGACTTCAATACCCCACTGAGCCCTTTGGACAGGTCAACCAGACAAAGAATAAACAGAGAGACATCTGAACTGAACAATAGAATATATCAAATGGACCTAACAGACATCTACAGAATATTCTACTCAAACACCAGAAAATACACTTTCTTTCTTTGTGTGTGTGTGTGTGTGTGTGTGTGTGTGTGTGTGTGTGTGTGTCTTTTTGAGATAGGGTCTCCCTATAGCTCTAGCTGGCCCAGAACTCACTCTGTAGACCAGGCTGGCCTTGAACTCACAGAGATATGCCTGCTTCTGCCTCCCAAGTGCTAGGATTAAGGGTGTGTGCCACCATGCCCAGCTTAAAGGCAGTTCTTAGCCCCCCTGTGGGTGCTGGGAATCAAACCCAGGTCCTCTGCAAGAGCAGTCAGCAATCTTATCCACTGAGCCATCTCTCCGGCCCAGAGAATACACTTTCTACTCAGTACCCCATGGAACATTCTCCAAAATTGACCACATACTGGGATACAGAAAAAATCCTCAACAAGTACAAAAAGATTGAAATAATTTCATGCATTCTATCAGACCACAGTGCAATAAATCTCAATATCAACACCAGGATAAGCCCTACTATGAACAAGAACACATGGAGACTAAAAAACACAATCCTGAATAATGAATGGGTCAAGGAAGAAATAAGGAAACAAAAGCATTCCTGGAACTAAATGAAAATGCTACTACAACACAACAAAACCTATGGGATACTTTAAAAGCACTCCTAAGAGGGAAGTTTATAGTCCTGAGTGCCTACATTAAAACAAAAACAAAAACAGAAAGCACAAATAATGATCTAACACTGCAGCTAAGAACACTTGAGAGATAACAACAAATGAACCCTAAACCCAACAGACAGGAAGAAATCACAAAAATCAGAGCAGAAACCAATGAAATAGAAAAAAAGAAAACAATACAAAGAATCAATGAATCCAAAAGTTGGTTCTTTGAAAGAATAAACAAGATAGACAGATGTCTAGCCCAGTTAACCAAAAGAAAGAAAGAGCAACTCCAAATCAATAGAATTCATGATGAAAGGGGAAATGTCACAACAGACAATGAAAAGATCCAGACAATCATATGGGAGTACTTAAAAAATCTATACTCTATTAAATTTGAAAACCTAAGAGAAATGGATGAATATCTGAAATCCTGGGAATAACCAAAGCTTAACCAAGAAGAGACTGACAGCTTAAACAGACCCATAATATATGAAGAAATTATAAATGTAATAAGAAACCTCCCAACTAAAGCAAGCCCAGACCCAGACGGTTTCACAGCAGAATTCTATAAAACATTCTTTTATACAAGATTACATTACAAATCAAATCTAGACCTGTGTCCCACTTCCTACTCCCCCACCCCACCAGAGCTCATGCATTCTGCCAAACATGTTTTTCATCTTTTTCTCAGTCTCTCTCAAAATTCTCGATGCAGAAGTTGACTCTATAAAACATTTAAAGAAAAAAAATTAAACATTTAAAGAGGACTTATGACCATTATTACTCAAACTGTTCAGAAAGATACAAGTAGAGGGAAATCTCCCAAATTCCTTCTATGAAGCCAGCATCACTCTAATACGAAAACCAGGCCAAGAAATAACCAAAAAAGAGAACTATAGACCCATCTCATTAATGGACACAGACGCAAAAATTCTCAACAAAGTACTCACAAACTGCATACAGACCCGCATCAAAATGATCATCCATCATGACCAAGTTGGATTCATACCAGAGATGCAGAGATGGTTCAACATATGAAAATTAATAAATATCATAAAACACATAAATGGACTGAAAGACAAAAACCACATGATCATCTCAATTGATGCAGAAAAAGTCTTTGACAAAATCCAGCATCCCTTCATGCTTAAAGTCCTAGAAGGAATTGGACTGGAGGGAACATTCCTCAATGTGATCAAAGCCATATATGACAAACCCATAGCCAACATCATCCTAAATGGAGAAAGTTAGAAGCATTCCCCTTAAAGGTAGGAATTCCACAAGGCCACTCCTCTTCAATAGAGTGCCACTCCTCTTCAATAGAGTGCTTGAAACACTTGCTAGGGCAATAAGGCAAGAGAAGGAAATTAAAGGAATACTAATAGGAAAAGAGGAAGTCAATCTATCCCTTTTTGCAGATGATATGATAGTTTACCTATGGGATGCTAAAACCTCCACCAGAAAAATCCTAGAAATGATTAAGAGTTTCAGTAAAGTGGCAGGATACAAAATTAAACTAGAAAAATCAGTAGCCTTTCTTTACACCAACAACGAGCAACTGAAGGAATATAAGGAGACCTTCCCACTCGCAATAGCCTCAAAAAAAAAAAACCCCAAAAAACAAAAAACAAAACCTGGGAACAAACCTAACCAAAGACACCAAAGATCTCTACAACAAAAATTTTCATCCCCTGAAGGAGACAGAAGACATCAAAAGATAAAAAGACCTTCCATGCTAATGGATTAGAAAAATTAATATAGTAAAAATGTCCATCCTACCCAAACTAGTGTACAGATTTAATGCAATCCCAATCAAAATCCCCAAGAGTTTCTTCACAGGCTTGGAAAAAAAAATCCTCAATTTCATTTGGAAAAACAAAAGACCCCGAATAGCCAAAGCAATCATGAGTGAAAAGAGCAATAAAAGGTTGATCTCTATACCAGACAATATTACAGGGCTATAGTCATAAAAACAGCCTGATTCTGGCACATAAACAGACCTGTAGACCAGTGGAGCAAAACTGAAGACCCAACCTGAGCACATACAATTTCAACCACCTCATATTTGACAAAGGGGCCAAGAAGACTCAATGGAGGAGAGACAGTATCTTCAGCAAATGGTGCTGGCAAAACTGGATCACCACTTGTAGAAGAATAAAATCAAATCCCTACCTCTCGCCCTGTACAAAAATCAACTCCAAGTGGATCAAAAACCTCAGCTGAAACCCAAAACTCTGAAGGTGATAGAAGAAAAGGTTGGCAACACAAAGAACCAAGAAAACAAATGACTCACTCAAAAGATGGAGTAAAGAGCTGAACAGAGACTTCACAAGTGAGGAAATAGAGATGGCTGAGAAACATCTTAAAAAGTGGTCAACATCACTAATAATTAAGGAAATACAAATTAAAACCACTTTAAGATATCATTTCACTCCCATAAGACTGGCTAGGATCAAGAAAACAAATGATACCAAATGCTGGAGTGGTTGTAGGGAAAGGGAAATGGAAAACCCTTAAAAGACTCAAAATGAGCCTACCACCTGACCCAGTCATACCACTCCTGGGTATATAACCACAAGACTCATCCTACTGCAGAGATACATGCACAGCCATGTTTATTGCAGCTCTCTTCACAATAGCAAAGAGCTGGAAACAACCCAAGTGCCCCTCAACCAATGAGTGGATAGAGAAAATGTGGAACATCTACACAATGGAGTTCTATGCAGCAGTAAAGAAAGATGACACCATGAGCTTTGCAGGTAAATGGATGGAACTAGAAGATATTCTGTTAAGGGAAGTAACACAGTACTAGAAAAACAAATGGCGAATGGTATCCCTCATCTGTACCTAGTTGTAAGACAAACAGCAATGTTAATGTTATGTTCCTCATGATCTGAAAGCAACTGTGCTCTTATATTGTGAATCCCTTAACAGGTTCTAGAATTAACCTAACATTTATTTTCAGACTTTGGAATTTTTGTATATGGGTGGAGGGTATATATGCATATTTTAGAGTAATATAAAATCAGAATAGGGGCATGTATGGGGGAGAGGATCTAAATTTGATTAATAACTATTACATGCAATGCCAAAAAACTGAATAAAAAAAGATCAAGTCTCCATCACCTCAGAGTAATCAGTTGCCAATTGTTCCTTGGCTAAGGTTGGGATCTGCTGCCCATTTTCCTGGTTCTGTGCTGGTTTTTTGTTTGATAAAGTCAGCATGTCTTGTGCATGTTGTCACCATTGTTGCAAGTTCATGAGCAAGTTCCCAGAGGCCTGAAATCCTTTGTTACTTTATGGTCATGAACCTCCTCTCTGGCTCTCTGAATCTTTCTGCCCCTCTTCCTTAATGGTCTCTGAGCCAATGCAATCTTAAACAAGAAGAAACAGTGGAACACAGCAGGAAATCAAAATACCTGATCTCAAATTAGAGTCACGTGACAAAGACAGCNATATATATCAATATCAATATCAATATCTATCTATCTATCTATCTATCTATCTATCTATCTATCTATCTATATATATATCAAAAATAATTGTCTTAAAGGAACTTAGCTGTCAGAGAATCAGATAGACAATAAATTGAACTAGAAAAACATTACATGAACAAAAGTTAAGACAAAAACTACAAAAATGAACCAAATTGAAGAACATAATGACAGAGTTAAAAACTTCAATTAAGTTAGCTTCCTAAATTAACAACATACAGGTAATGATAAACAGCTTGAGTACATTTAATGCAGAAAAGTTGGAGCAGCTAAACATTAAAAGGAAGAAAAGCCTCAGACTGCTACAGGCATCAAACATCTCTGTGGATCCTAACTGTAACAAGTATTTATAATGTGTCCTAATGAAGTTTACCTTTCAGGTGCCACAAAGTTTTAATATAAGAGACTTCCTTACCTCCTTTTCATAGAACTAAGAAAAACATGATGGTACTGAAGTCATTCCCTAACTGTAAATTAGAGCTGACTGTTATAGAGGTAATCTCTTATAAAAGTGATATAGTTGCCTTCTTTAATTGACTGATAGTCATAGGAACTGTGAAAGGATAATTCTCTATTCAGAGCCAAATATAATACTAAAGTCTATATAAGCTGTTTAATTGAGCAAAATATATTAATACAGGAGATCTCTGTTATCAGCAATGAATTATTCTGCCAAGGAGATGTTGGCTAGGGGATCCAAGCCCCCCCCCCAAAAGATAAAGGCTTTTTGCCAGCAAACTGGGATACCTTCAAGAAGAGAGGTGATAAGGCCCTGCTGTCGAAGACCTGGTGTAAGCATGGGAAAGATATATCGATACCACACTTGCAAGTGTACAGTTGGTCTGTGGAATGCCAGAGAATGTCACCAAAAGCCACTAAATAAACAAAGCAAATATTGGTCTCCTTGAGTCAACAAGACTCCTCCTTCAGCATCAGCTACACCTCACCTGCCTGAAAATACTGTGCAGCAGTGTCAGGCAAATGTCTGTATATCCCAAATCTAATTGGCTATTAGCTCTCTCCTTGGAGGAATAATTCATGGCTGATGCCACAAGCTTAAGTCCTCTAGTGGTTAGGAGATGTTATAAGCCACAGTAAGATCTCAGCTTTTACAGAAAAGCTATAGTCCATGGATTAGCATACCATCCAAACATCTGTGTCTATACCAATGTAACTTGCCATAAAAATTAATGCTGTTTAAATGCCTGTATATCTAACTGCTTGTGATTCATCAGTAGGAGTAAAAGGTTACTCCTGGATAAACTGCCAACCCATGAAAGGAAACAGCCTGAACTGAGTCCAAAAGGACATCTCCAGAGAAAGTAGACTGTTTGACTTCTCACCTACTTGTGTCCCTTTTCTAAAGCCTAGGGAACAATCTGTGGAAAAGGGCGCGTGGTAGAATGTAAGGGCTGCAATTTGGGTGATCTATGAAACTACAGAAACATAGACTGGACTCTTATTTGATCTACATGATAGTACATATAAGTTCCCCCAGCTGGACAATGGGGGCCTTGGGCTGTATAAGTTTGGGCATAGCCACTTGCGAATTGGTTTTACATGAAGGATGTCTGTATTCATTACTTATGTTCTATTATTAAAAAATAAAAAAAAATTAAAAAAAAACTTCAATAGAAAATTTCAGCAGCAGACTCAAACAGAAGATAGAATCTGTGAGTTTGAAGATAGATCATTTGAAATTAGTGAGAGGAACAAAACAACAAAGTGTGTACAGAATACAGTCTGCAGGACTTACACAGTGCACCATAAACAGAATCAATGCATCCTTTGTGGGAGTATCAGCAGCAGACAAAGTCGTCAGAAGATTTTTCCAAAAAAAAAAAAAAAAAGACACTTAAAATCTTTCTGCCCCTGTGAGTCAATTTACTATTATGTCTATTTAGCACAATGATAGTAGTAGGTTCTCCCCTATGGTCTATAATTTATCTAGCCATGGATTCTCGTCTTGATAGCAGTGTGAGGTATGAACTCTGGGTTTTGAAGTGGGCCTTAAATCCAATTAGAAGGTGGTCCCATAATGTTAGTATGGCTATTATTTCATTGAACATATTTGGGCAAGTCAGTTGTTATTGTAGCTCACAAGGTTGATGATTGCCTTTCAGGACAGTAAAAATATGCATAGCTATGAAAGCTGTCAAGCAGAGATGTAGCTTCAAGTTCATTACTAGCTTGATTTCTCCTTGTTTGTTCTATGACTCAGTATGCAGTGTCTCAGTAACAGAAAGCTTTTAAGAGCCAGAGGTGGTAGATGAATACTGTTAGGTTCATATTGAGGGGAGACACTGGTGCAAAAGTATACAGGACTTTGATAAAGATAACTTGGGCTTTAATTAAGGGGGGGCAGGTCTGGCATCTCTGTTTCCAGAGCAGGATGGCCAGCAAACACATGGCTGCTTTGACAGACATTTAAAGGGAAGCTAGGCAGTAGGATGTGGGCAATAGGGCGTGGGTGCATGGGGGGGGGATTAGGCAATAGGGGGTGGGCCCTCTAGGGAAGTAGACAATAGGACAAACAGCTTGAGAAAATGGGGCATTTCTCTCTCTCTCTCTCTCTCTCTCTCTCTCTCTCTCTCTCTCTCTCTCTCTCTCCCTGGCCAAGCAAAGTTACAGCGACCTTTTCCCCCTGGAGTGTATGATGGTGGTCACGAGTGAACACTTCCTGGGGTTTCCAGGTCCAAGTTGACTGTGGTCTTACAAATACAAGGAAACTATGTTGCCTGGACACAAAGGAGTAGTTACACAATGTACCCACAGTGCTTATGACAGCAAGCACAAGTGCTGTAGAAACCCAAGTCAGACAGGGGCCCAGCATGGATGGGGCAGCAGGCAGGAAGTCCCAGTCTTAGCTGAGTACCTATTGGCAATTGACGGATACTGGGAGAGAGAGAGCCAGTTGTCCTTACTGGCGTGATACCTGGTAGGTTGATCAGAATCCAGGAGCATGTGGGAAGCACAGAATGGAGTCAGAAGGCCTTTAGAAATTTTTTAAGATATTTTTTATTTTATGTATATGAGTGTTCTGTCTGCATGTAAGTAGGTGCACCCGTGTCATGCAATGCTGCGGAAGTCAGAAGAGGGTGTCGGATTCCCCTGAAACTGGAGTTAAGACAGTTCTTAGCCACCATGTGGGTGCTGGGAATCGATCCCGAGTCCTCTGCAAGAGCATTTGGTGCTCTTAACCACTGAGCTATATCTCCAGCCCCTAGAAACTTTTTTAACTAAACAAAAATTAAAAAAAAAAACAAAAACCCAGACAGATAATGATGGTGGACATGGGGGTGTCATAGAGAGGAAGAAAAAGGGATCAGAAAATAAAAATGTAAAATTCTGGCCGGGCATGGTGGCGCACGCCTTTAATCCTAGCACTCAGGAGGCAGAGGCAGGTGGATCTTTGTGAGTTCAAGGCCAGCCTGGTCTACAGAGTGAGTTCCAGGACAGCTGGGGCTACAGGAGACCCTGTCTTGAAAAGACCAAAAAAAAGTAAAATTCTGGAATCAATTAAAAAATTGCAGAAAACTCCCTGCAGCATTTCTTCACCAATATTATAATTACTGGAACTAATAGCCTAACTATTAAATTTGGGTTTTTTTTTTTTTTTTTGCTCTTTTTTGAGGCAGGGTCTCCCTGTGGCCCCAGCTATCCTGGAACTCACTTTGTAGAACCAGGCTGGCCTTGAACTCACAAAGATCTCCCTGCCTCTGCCTCCCTAGTGCTAGGATTAAGGGAGTGCACTACCACGCCCGGCTTAAATTTGGGTTTTAAGAATGGGCTTGAACTCAGAGGACATTCATTTCCCTAGATATCTCTCAGAACTTTCTGTCCCCTGGAATTGTTCTGATGGAACTCTCTTGCTGGAACTGTGTCCCAGAGCCCAGCTCCACCCAGGATTGTATTCAAAATGATTTCTCTAGCTTCAATTGGGGAAGTACAAGCTTGGCTCCACTCTAATCCTAACAGAGCATCTTTTCATCCTTAGTTCTGGACTACCTCATTCACCCAAAGTCACCCATCCTTCCCAATCTCTACTGTGTACAGTGGAGGTGGGTGGGCCACCTTTCAGAGATTTGATATGTTAATTCTCAAGCATAACCATTCATTCATTCATTATTCATCCATCCATCCATTCATTCATTCATTATCCTTTTGGGTGGAGTAGCAAATTGAGGTTGTCAGGGACATGAGATCAGGTGCACAGCTCACAAGACACAAGGGAACATGTTTTTTTTTTACTAGGGTTAATTAAAAGTCATTAGCTCAGATTATGTCCAGTTATAAAAGTCATTCCCACAACTCCCCAAATTGGTATATGCAGAGCATAAAAATTGGTATATCACAGAGCATAAAAAAAAATTGGGGCTGGAGAGATGGCCTAGCGGTTAAGAGCGCTGACTGCTCTTGCAGAGGACCCGGGTTCTTTCCCCAACACCCACATGGTGGCTGAGAACCGTCTGTAACTCCAATTCCAGGAGAGTTCCAGTTGCAGGGGAATCCGACGCCCTCTTCTGACCTCCGTGGCATTGCACGACACAGGTACACAGACCAACATGCAGACAATACATTCATACACATAAATAAATAAATAAAATAAAAAAATAAAAAAAATATCAAATTAGATTGAATATAAGGTATTTAATATGACATGTTATAATCAAATTAGCAAAAGTTAAGAGAACAAAGTCATTTGAAAGTAGTAATGAAATGGGGAGAAAGAGCATCCTCTAGAGGGATCTTAGTCTCATTCATAAAAGAATTTATGTGGGATGTATATATGCATGCTTTGGAATGATACAAAATGAAAGGAACAACAACAAAAATGACTGGGTAAAAGAATTGACTGAAACAGTAAACTTCTGCCCCAAACAGTAAATTTCTACATAGAAAAATTAATAATAATAATTAAAAAAATACTGAGAGGGCTGGAGAGATAGCCTAGCTGTTAAGAGCACCGACTGCTCTTGCAGAGGACCTGGGTTCGATCCCCAGCACCCACATGGCAGCTGAGAACCATCTGTAACTCCAATTCCAGGAGAACTCCATTTCCAGGGGAATCCGAGAACCTCTTCTGACCTCCATGGCATTGCACGACACGGGTGCATACACCTGCATGCAGAGAGTACATTCATACACATATAAAAATAAATAAAATTAAAAAAAAGACTGAGAAAAAGATGAAAGACATGTATGGCAGAATGCATGAGCTCTGGCAGGGTGGGGGGCAAACAAGGGGGGAATAGGTCTAACTTTGATTAAGAAATGTATGAAATGCACAAATCTTCAATAAAAAAGACACACACACACACACACACACACACACACACACACACACACACACACAAACCCAAACCAAAAACCAAACAAAGAATGTACCCAAACGGAGGCTTTTAGACAATTTTTAGAATTTTAAAGATAAATCCTCAGGACAGGCAAGCTGAGAATCTCAGCAGCTGCTTTGAGGAGGAGAATGGAGGGGAGAAGGAAAAAAGCCGTGAGGCCATGCAGGCTGCAGCCTGCCAACTGGCAGGTACATGGCCAGGAGAAGGAAGCTTTAGAGAAAAAGTAAAGAAATACAAGATTCTAGGGCAGCCCAGAGCATTGAAGAAAGCATGTCCAGAAAGGGGTTTGAAGAAGAAAAAGAGAGATTATGGTTTTCTAAAGAATTTAGAAACGTGGGCAGACTGAGACCTACATGTCTGTGCTCAGATCCAGAAGCACTGCACTGGGAGGTGGGGCTCCAGGCAGGAGAAGCTCACTATTGACTTAACACACTAGGTATTTCACCCATATATTTAGCATAACTTAAGGGGAACCCATCTTCCTAGGGGTGGTCCCAGACCACATGATTGACCAGTGAACCTGGAAAGGTAGATTTTTAACACATAGACTAGAGATTTTACAGTGTTTACCAGTTAATATTATGGGGACTATTTGCTACTCTTAAGGAAGAGAAAAGCAATGTATAATGTACAAAAGAACCCAGTTAAGAAATATTGTGGGACGGGAGTCAGGAGCTGTAAGGAGCATAATTAGCATTAGAAAAGATGTGTGAATTTTTTTTTTTGTCTTTTCCAGATGGGGTCTCCCTGTAGCCCCAGCTGTCCTGGAACTCACTCTGTAGACCAGGCTGGCCTTGAACACACAAAGATCCGCCTGCCTCTGCCTCCCAAGTGCTAGGATTAAAGGCGTGCGCCACCATGCCTGGCAAGATGTGTGAATTTGAGGTGACTTTAGCTTTAGAAAATATGTGTGAATTTGAAGTAAATTTAGCTTAGTCAGAAACTGCACTACATCCAAGGCTGTTCAGATATCCAGGGGAGAGCACCAGCAGGGGTCTTGAATACCAGCCTGGTGCTGGTAGCAAAACTTAATAACCAGACTAGGGCCCCACGTGCCCACAGATGGAGACCTGGGCATGAATCTCAGATAGCTAGATAAACACCTGTCCATGAACTGGAATCCAGGTGTGAGGCCCAGATTACCACCTGGGACCAAGTTCACTTACCTTCCTGGCTACAGACTACTTAAACTGGGGAGTGCAAAATGATTTGGCTCTCTCACTCTCATCAGGGTGTCCTTGATGTGGGAGATGCCTGAATACCGCTCTCACAAGTCCTTCCTGGGATTCCAGCTGTGTGAGACAGGAGCTGCAGCCCTTCATCATCGGTTCACAGACACATCCTGCCCTTTGCAGTGGCCACAGTCATCCAGTTGAGACCCACTCAAGCCAGTGACCCTCTGGAACTTCCCAGCTTGGACACAATTCACAACTTCAGGAGGACTAAGAAAGCATCATGTAAATGAGGAGCCTTGGGGAGGTAGGCTAAGAATAGGAAAGATTAATAATGCGTGTTGATTGACCTGTGTGGGAAAGAATAAAATTAGATTGCATCATAATACTGGTGTCCTGGGCTTTTTTGGACTTTAAGTCCATGCTCATGACAGGAGCATAACATATTCAAAACAAAAATAACAGAAAGAAAAATCCCTGCCAACCAAGAATGCATTAACCTCTGAAGCTGCCCTTTAGATGTAAAAGATAAAGACATTCTCAGTTTTTTTTTTAAAAAAGAAGCTGAATTTGTTACTAGATTTGCCAAGAGAAATGACAGAATATGTCAAGTTGAAGGGAAATTATGAATGTATATGACAGTTTAAAACTCTTTGGTAGGAGCTAGAGAGAGGACTCAGTGGTTAAAAGCACTGGCTGATCTTCTAGAGGACCCAAGTTTGGTTCCCAGCATCCACATGGCAGTTAACAACCATCCATAACTCCAGTTCTAGGGGACCTTATGCCCTCTTCTGGGCATTGCATGACATGGGTGCATTTATATACATGCAGGCCAAACACTGATACACATAGATAAAAATAAATGAATTAAAAAACTTTAAAATTCATTGGTGATGATAAAGGTTTAGTCAGCTATGGAATAATAATGTAGTGATGATACATAAATCTCTTAGTATAAAGGATAAAAGATAGGACATTATATTTACAATGGTTGTGTCATGTGTTGAAATAAGACTTTCATAGTTCTTCCTCTCTTCTGCTTTTTAAGATGGTCCTCTTTAAAGTCAGTGGGTAACAA
Source organism: Rhizomys pruinosus (assembly GCA_009823505.1). Classification (NCBI taxonomy): domain Eukaryota; kingdom Metazoa; phylum Chordata; class Mammalia; order Rodentia; family Spalacidae; genus Rhizomys; species Rhizomys pruinosus. The sequence goes on along the minus strand of VZQC01008612.1, from coordinate 923,557 downwards.
AACAAAAAGTCATGATTGTGGGAAAGGGACCCATATGGAGGATTGGATAACAGGAGTGGGAGGGAGATAGAAACAGTTGGGGATGAGGCTAAACAGAATGCACTATTATACATGTATAAAATTGTTTAAGAGCAATTTTTTTTCAGACGGGGTCTCCCTGTAGCTCTGGCTATCCTGGAACTCATTATGTAGAACATGCTGGCCTCAAACTCCCAGAGATCTACCTGCCTCTGCCTCCTGAGTGCTGGGATTAAAGGTATGTGCCACCACACCCAGCAGACCAGTTTTCAATACTTTGTTTATTTTATGTGCATGAGTATATAGCCTGCATGTTTGTAATTGCACCTGTGTCATGCAATGCTCAGGAATGTCAGAAGAGGGCATCAGATCCCCTGGAACTGGAGTTATGGACAGTTGTTAGCTACTATGTGGGTGCTGGGAATCAAATGAGGACATCTCTCCAGACCCCAAGAACATTTTAAATAAATACTGAATTTTTATGTATTTCTTATTAAATTTATTTACATTTTCTATATATGAGTGTTATGCCTGCACATGTGTAAATATACCCATGTTATGCAATGCCCAAAAAAGTCAGAAGAGGGCATCCGATCCCCTCGAACTAGAGTTATGGATAGGTGTTAGCCGCCATGTGGGTGCTGGGATTCAAACCTGGCTCTTCTGCAAGAACAGCCAGTGCTCTTAACGGCTGAGCCATCTCTCCGGCTGCAATTTTTATGTATTTCATATACAGCAACTTGATCATCTTTATACCCCCTCTCCCATCCACACCGTCCCATAGCTCCACTACTGCATTTCATGCATTTTGTCATTTATGTTAAGGCCTATTGAGTCAAGTTAGTGTCCCCAGATTTCCCTCAGTGCAAATTCATCCACTGAGTTCCAGTCAAACTATCTAGAATCACTCCCTTAAAGATGATCAGCTCTTCCTCAAATCCAGCAGTAATCAGCTGCCTAATAGTCTTTGGCCAAGATTGGGGCCTGCAGTGCATTTCCACAGTTCTATGCTGGGTTTGTCTGCTTGAGTTTACATTGGTTTTGTGCATGTTGACACCATTGCTGTAGGTTCATATGAGCAAGGTCCCAGGAGCCTGGAAGACTTTATTTCCATATAGTCATGTACCTCTTCCCTGGCTCTTACAATCTTTCTACCCCCTCTTCCCCAATGGTCCCTGAGCCATGGGTAGGTGAAATTTAATATAGGAGTCCTGTCCAAGGACCTATACTCTTCAGATTCATCAAAGAACACATTTAATCAAATAAAGACAGACTTGCATTGAACTTATAGATTACTTTCAGTAATAGAAATATTTTTATAATATTAATTCTGCTAATATGAGTTTGGGGGTTATTTTCATGTTCTAGTATCTTCTTTAATTTCTTCACCATTAAAAAGTTTAGTTATCTACAAACACAGTACAATCCCCATCAAAATTCCAATGACATTTTCCACAGTATTAGAAACAAAATATCTTAAACTTCACATGGAAACAATTCACATGGGGGCGGGCAGGACTGTAAATATCCAATGCAATTCTAACTAGAAAGATGAATGCTTTAGATAATACAACACCTATTTCCTATTCTCTCTCTCTCTCTCTCTCTCTCTCTCTCTCTCTCTCTCTCTCTCTCTCTCTTTTGGTCTTTTGGAGACAGGGTCTCCCTGTAGCTCTAGCTGTCCTGGAACTCGCTATGTAGACCAGGTTGGTCTTGAACTCACAAAAATCCACCTGCCTCTGCCTCCCAAATACTAGGATTAAAGGTGTGCACCACCACACCCGGAATTATTCTCAAATTATATTACAGAGCCATAGGAACAAAAGCAGCATGATACAAACACAAAAATAGACCTACAAACCAATGGACTACAATATAGGACCCAGAAATAAATCCACACAGTTATAGCAACCTGTGCTGGATAGCTTTAGTGTCAACTTGACACACCTGGGTCGAGGGAGCCTCAATTGGGGAATTGGCTCCATTCGATTGGCCTGTGGCCACATCTGTGGAGTATTGTCTTGATGGTCGAGCAGTGTGGAAGGGCCCAGCCCACAATGAGTGGTGCCACCCTGGGCAGGTTGTTGTGTACGGTATAAGAAGGCGGGCTGGGCATGAGCCAGAGGAGCAAGCCAGTGAACAGCATTCCTCCATGGTCTGTGCTTCAGCTCCTGCCTCCAGGTTCCTACCCTGAGTTCCTGCCTTGGGCTCCCTGAGTGATGAACTGTGACCCAGGAGATGTGAGCTGAATAAACCCTTTCCTCCCCAAGTTGGTGCCAGTCAGAGTGTTTTGTCACAGCAATGGAAGACAGACTAGAACAGAAATTGGTACCAGAAGAGTGGGGTATTGCTGTGACAGACCTGACTTTGGTGTTTTGGGAAAGGTTG
>VZQC01008612.1:894288-909960 GCA_009823505.1 Rhizomys pruinosus | reverse complement strand
GGGGCTGGAGAGATGGCCTAGCGGTTAAGAGCACCGACCGCTCTTACAGAGGACCCGGGTTCGATCCCCAGCACCCACATGGCGGCCGAGAACCGTCTGAGACTCCAATTCCAGGAGAACTCCAGTTCCAGGGGAATCCGAGACCCTCTTCTGACCTCCGCGGCATTGCACGACACGGGTGCACAGACCTGCATGCAGACAGTACATTCATACACATACAGAAATAAATAAAATTAATAAAAAAAATAAAATAAAATAAATAAAAAAAATTAAAAAAAAATTAAAAAAATCCAAAACTATTATCCATTATCAGCCAGAAGTGCAACATGTATGTGCAAGAGCTAAAATGGCTTAATATCATGCTACACTTGATACTAAAAAGCTATTATTGTGAGTGGTCTGTAATTAAGCCCAATGAGACTATCTGAGTCCATATATATCAGTGAGCAGTTGTAGTTTGCTTATTTATAGCATGTTTCTTTTGGAAAAACTAGTGGTGGGCACATTTGGATCACATTTATAGTTATAAAAATAAAGACTTGACAGGGCATGGTGGTGCATGCCTCTAATCCCAGCACTTGGGAGGCAGAGGCAAGCGGATCCCTGTGAGTTCAAGGCCAGCCTGGTCTACAGAGTGAGCTCTAGGCCAGTTGGGACTAAAGGGAGACCCTGTCTCAAAAATACCAAAAAATAAAATAAAAAAATAAAGATTTGATTTTGGTCATTCAAAAAAAATCCAAAATTAGTATTTCCCAGTGAGAAATTATATGGTATTTCACTGGGTTTATTATTATTTTTTTTTTTTTTGTCTTTTTGAGACAGGGCCTCCCTTTAGTCCCAGCTGGCCTGGAGCTCGCTATGTACCAGGGTGGCCTTGAACTCACAGAGATCCGCCTGCCTCTGCTTCCCCAGTGCTGGACTCAAAGGCATGCGCCACCACGCCCAGGTCTATTTCACTTTTTTTATTACATGTGCTAGATAGCTTCACTTGTCAACATCTGGGTAGAGGGAACTTCAAATGAGGAACTGTATCCATCGGATTGGCCCAAAGCTATGTCTGTGAGGTATTTTCTTGATTGTTGAGTGATGTAGGGAGGGCCCAGCCTATTGCCACCCCTGGGCAGGTGGCCATGTATTATATAAGCAAGCAGGGTGATCACAAGCCAAGAGAGCAAGGCAATATGTAGCATACTTCCATGGTCTGTACTCCAGGTTCCTCCCCTGAGCTCCTGCCCTGATGAATTGTGATGAACTGAGACCTGGGAGATTTAAGATGAAATAAACCCTTTTCTCCCCGTCTCCCCAAAAGAGAATCATGCTCTACATAATTAGGCTGAGGGGAGCAAAGTATTTTCTTCTTTGTATCATTCTGTATTTTCCACATTTTCTCCAAATAAAATGTACATTTTAAATGTGTCTAAAGGTAATCAATAGATTCAGAAATACACTTGATATTTGAAATAAAAATCCCTAATAGCCATGGCTGATGCCACAAGCTTACATCCTCTAGTGGTTAGGAGATGTTATAAGCCACAGTAAGACCCTGTCATATTTTACAGAAAAAAATGTAATTCATAGATTAACATTCCATCCAAATATTTGTGTCTATATCAAAGTAACCTACCATAATAATTCTGTTTAAATACCTATATATCTAATTGCCAGTGCTTCATTAGTAGGACTGAAAGGTTATTCCTGGACAAACTGTTAGCCCATGAAAGGAAACAGCCAGAATTGACCAGAGTCCAAAACGACAGCTCCAGAGAAAGTAGACCGTTTGGCTTCTCATCCACCCGTGCCCCTTTTCTCAGCCTAGGGAACAATCTGCAGAAGAGGGGGCGTGGTAGAATGTAAGGGCTGTGATTGAGGTGAATGGTGAAACTACAGCAATATAGACTGGACACTTATTTGATCAACTTGATTGAACATACAAGCCCCCCCTGCTGGATGGTGGGACCCTTGGGCTGTGTGGGTTTGGGCACAACTGCTTGCAAATTGGTTTTACATGAAGGATGCTTGTACTCATAAATTATCACTTATTGTTAAAAAATGAAAAAAAAAAGGAAAAAAAAAAAAGCTAAGTACAAGAAGACAAGAAGGGCCAGACAGCAATTTTTGCTGCTCTCAGCTGTAGAGGATGATGGGATTACTCCCAAGGGTGCCTTTTAATAAAGTTCACTTTATTATTCTCTAAAAAAAAAGATCCCTAATAGCCAGACATGGTGGTATACCTCTATAATCCCAGCATTTGGAAGGCTGAAGCAAAAGGACAGAGAGCTTGAGGCCTGCCTGAGCTACAGTGATCTCAAGGCCAGCTTGGGTTGCATAGTGAGAGCGGGAGGATCCGGTCCAGTGGTGGAGTAATTGGTGAGCACAGACAAATTCAGGCCAGATGTAGTGGCCCATGCCTATAATCCCAGCACTTGGGAGACAGAGGCAGGAGAACAAGTTAAGGTCATCATACTCAAGGTCATCATACAAACTACATGAAGAGTTCGAGGCCAGCCTGGGCTATAAAAGAACCTGAATCACAAAACAAAAGCAAAGAAAGAAAAGACCATGAGTCTGAGGCCTTAAGTTGTGATCCTCAGCACTTCAACAAACAAAATCAACGAACCTAGAATAAAATCAATGTTATGGTTACAAATAAGATTATGTACATGGACTGAGATCAGAAGAGAACAATCTCTTTAATAAAGAAGGTGGTGGGGCTGAGGATGTAGCTCACTTTTAGAATAGTTTGCCTAGCATCCATGAAGCCCTGGGTTCAATCCCCACTACTGCATAAAAAAATAGGAGGCCTGTGCCTGTAATTTCAGCACTTTAGAGGTAGGGGTAGGAGGATCATCCTCAACCACATAATGAATGGGTTCTAGGACAGTCATGAGAGATGGGGAGGGAGAAGAGGAGATACTGGCTAGGTAGGCCAGCCTGGCCCTGAATCCTCCTGCCTCAATCTCCCAAGTGTTTGGATTAAAGGTGTATGTCCCCATGCCCAGCTCATGTTTTTCCAATGTGTGTAGTACTAAAGGTTGAAGTCAGGACCTGACCAATTTGGCCCAAGGCTCTACCATTAAGTTGCACTCCCAGACCTAAATTTTCCCGCTATAGCTATTCTAGCTATAGCCAGACATGGTGGTACATGCCTGCAGTCCCACACTCAGGAGGCAGAGGTTGCCATGTTCTTAAATCTGAAGCCCATCTGGGCCCACAGAGAGATGGCTCAGCAGGTAAAAGTGCTTGCTGCTAAGCCTGATGACAGTTTCATCAGCAGGACCCACATGGCAGGAGAACCAACTCCCAAGTTGTCCTCTGACCTCCATGCCGGCATTGCAAACACAGGCAAACACACCCCCACACTCACACAGACACACAAATGTAGTAAAATTAGATCTACATTAAAGCTAACCTAGGCTATGTATTATAATAGTAAGGCCCTCTGTTAAAAATACAAGTTTCGGGGCTGGAGAGATGGCCTAGTGGTTAAGAGCACCAACGGCTCTTACTAAGGACCAGGGTTCGATCCCCAGCACCCACATGGTGGCTGAGAACCGTCTTTAACTCCAGTCCAGGGGAATCTGACACCCTCTTCTGACCTCCGCGGCATTGCACAACACGGGTGCACAAACCCACATGCACACAATACATTCATACACATATAAAAATAAATAATTTAAAAAAACTACGAGTTTCTGAATACGATACTTGAGAAAAATAGGAACTAAAACCTCTAACGTGTCACACAAACTCAAAGACTTCATTTTTATGGTTTTATTTTTAAATTATGTACATGTGTGTGTCTGTGATCCTGTGCACATGTGAGGGCTGATGCTCACAGAGGCCAGGTGTCAGATCCTCCTGGGGCTGGAGTTACAGGTGGTTGTGAGCTGCCCAATGTGGGTGCCGTGGTCCTTTGGAAGAGCAGTGTGGCTCTTAATCCCTAAACCATCTCTCCATCTCTTCTGAGTTCTACCTTTCAAGCCAAACACAGGCACAAAGCTGTCAGAAAATGGCTTCTCCCAGAAAGCAAAGTAACTCACACAGGTCTACCTCACTGCTATGTAATCTTAATCATGATGTTCAAATGTTTGTGTGATATTTCACATAGCTAGATGCCAGCTAGAATTCTTACGGTTTCCTCACAGCAAGGTCCCTTAAAACATCAGCAGGTACACTAGTGGCAAATCCTTCGTGTTCCCCAATAACAGCAAGACAAGTAACATGAAGTAACAGAAAAGGAAAAAACAAGGAAAACAATCCTTGATTCTGACCTCAAACTTGATCGAATGTTTCTATCAAAGGTCATAAAATGATTTTAAAATCCGAGTAGGGCTGGGAGATGGCTCAGTCAGTAAAGTGCTCACTGAGCAAGCAAAAGGACCCACGTACAATCCCCAGAAGACATGGAAAGGCAGAGGTGCACTCCTGGAATCTTAGTGCTGAGGAGGCAGAGTAAGGAGGACCCCTGGGGCTTGCTGGCCCGCCAGCCTAGCCAAATAAAATGCAAGTAGAGATGCAGTACTTTCAAGCATCAATGGTTTCCTTGCTGTTAAGCAACTGAAGAGGTCACAATATTTGGGCTTTTAACAAGATGAGGATTTACTGTCTGATCCAAGTCTCATTTCAGAGTGCATGTATGTGCTTAAGCATATCTGTGCCCAAGTGTCCACGTATGCCTTGTTTATAGCCAACACTCCACTAGGGTAACTTAAAACAAAATAGGAATTTATTTACAATAGCAAAGATGTCAAAAATAACAGGAACAATATATAACAAATCCAAAAATTATTTTATGAAAAAGGCAAACAATATATACATGAAACAAAAGATAAAACAAAATCAATAGGGCAAACTTAATTTTGTCCATCTCTAAAATGCTGTAGAATGCAGCCAAATGGCTTTCTAATATGAATTACTTTAGTAACTCTGTGCCAATTAAACACACACATACACACAATTTTCAGTCCTTCTGTTTTACTTGCCAAATCTTCCTTTGATCTCTATTCACCTTTCAGAAAAGCAACACTGGGAGGCTATATAAAGATTTAGGAGAAGCAAGCTATTTAGATGTTCACTGAAGGCTGTAACTTATTGACTAACAGGCTCGAACTATATATATNATATATATATATATATATATATATGAGATAAACCGAAAGTTCAAACTCTCTGGATTCTATTCAACTGTCACTGTGCCGTTTCTGGTGTGTGTGTGTGTGTGTGTGTGTGTGTGTGTGTGTGTGTGTGTGAGAGAGAGAGAGAGAGAGAGAGAGAGAGATTTTTCTACTACACAAAGTTATACCAAGTAATCTTTTAGGTTTCTCAAGTGCTCTATGAGAGTTTTCTCTAGACATAATCACACAGGGCACCTGCCATCTCCCAATTCTCAGGGCCTGAAGGAGGGCTGAGAATCTGCATCATTAACAAAGTCCCAGGAGATTACCAATGCTACCAGGCCTTACTTTGAAAACCATTGCTCTGAAAGATTGACTCTTTAAGATTTTTGACTGATCACACTTTTCCTCATAAATATCTAAGACTCTGGCAGGAAGCAAATCAAGGAAAGAAAAGAATGCCAAGATCCCCAGCAACAACAGGGCAACACATCTTAACTGAATGGGTGGGTTGACATTTTTCAGCATGTTACAGTTTTGTCAGACTTATGGCACTGACTGACAGTGATGCCCCACCTACATTCTCTTGGACATTTACCTCAAATTTTGGTTATTTACTATCTCACCTACAAGGCCAACACTTGCTCCTACAATACAGAATCTCATTTTTTAAATCGAAAGTGCTGCAACTCTCTCTCTTTTGAATCCTAACCACCTCTACCCAACTTGCAATTCTCACTGTAACAATGACCATCCTCCAGTATGTCACAGTCTACTAACTAGAGCCCTCCAAACTGGGCACAAACGGGTAACTCAAAGGTAGGGCTTCTGCGAAGGAAGTAGTGACGGTCTCCATGGACTAAATGTGTTGTAAATTGTTAATGAAATGAATTTTAAGTGCTCTCAAAACAACTTTATGCATGGGTAATTTATCTCTGGAACTGGAGATGCTAATAAAACAAATCCTTTCCAAAGATAAAAGAAAAAGTAATTTCAAGGACATGCTCGTCAAAGGACTCACCAACCACCTCTTGACTTCTTGTCATGTTACTTGCAAATTCACAGGACTGAAATGCTATCAGTATTTGCATCCAAGTCACAAAATTCAAAGCAATCAAGCATTTTGCATTCCACTGCTGCATGAAAGGAATTAAGAAATAGGGGGATGAAAATAATCCACTGCTTTTGATGTTTATTAGGTTTACAAAAACTGTACATTTTTTTTCTTAAGAAAAAGCATTAACTTAGTACTGGTATCAAATAGACTAAACATTCGTTAACAGGAAAATATTCTGATTTTTATTTTTGCACGTTATTCTCAAGTACACAATTACAATAATGTCACACATCCCTATATGATTTCCTTTTTATGTATTTTACCTTTTTTACAAAGTATACAGAGGGAGGGACATACAATATTTTATAGGATATTTCTACAGAACAATAACTTATATTATGTCCTTGTAAAAATCTGTACCTCTTTAAAACATTTAACTGAAACATCCATTTTTTTTAGCTTTGCTAATCAAAATTGTTTTAAGAATTAAAACTAGGTTGTAACTAATGTCAGTACATAACAGTGACTACAACTTCATTTTCTCTTTATACACACACATTTTATACTCACTTGACTAAACCCTTAAATACCTTTTAAAGGCTTCAATATTGTGCTTTAAAAAGAAAAGAACTGTGTATGGTTCCAGATTATGAAAAGAGAAATATAAAGTGTGTAAAGTGTTGTGTTCTTTATCTTTCAGTTTATTTAAAAAAATAGAAATCAATAGTCCAATTGTTTATATTTTCTGTACTGATTATAGAGGATTTTTAAATTTTATAAATTTCATGTTTAAGTGTTTTGCATTATTTCTGGGGAAAATAATAAAAGGTTTAAAAAGTTCTCACAAAAAAACAGGCAGAGCTTTCAAGAATAGCAGGGCAATAAATCAAATCATAGTTGTGATGGTTTTTAAAGCACATTGAGGAGACTACAATGACAAAAGAATTCCCTATTGGGCTAGGGAATCTATACCTTGCTTTTGACTGGAATTTAGGACGAAGTTTATACCAGCCTAAAGTTCTTGACTTAGAACTAGACTAAATCGACCTAGCACTCATGTTTGCCAAACACCACATATTAAGATATCTAAACCCCAAAAATATAACTCTTGAATACAAATATTGATGGCAAAGAGAAAGATGAAAGGTAAAAACCTAACGGCACGAAAGGGATGGAGCACCATGATGAGGTGGCAAGGCAGCTATTGAGTGGGAAGAAAACTTCGAAATCTCCCATGATGTGCCAGATCCGTGTGCCAACAGACAATTCCGGGGACTCCAAAAACTTTGTTTTTTTTCAAGAGTCATCTTAAAACAAAATCCTAATTATGCAACTTCTTTTTACAAACTTATCACTAATCAGATCTAAATTGCCAACTCTCAGAAACAAAACTGTGAACAACTTGGTGAAGCTCCAAAGAAGGCCTGAGCCTTTCCTTATAAACTTGGAACACACCTTTATCTTCTAATCCAAGACAACTTGAGTGTTAAGTTTTCAAAGTTTGCTGTTAACTGTCTAAAAAAATAACAGCATGGGCTGAATTTGCAGTCTCAGTCATAATTAGCACTGGTTCTCTGGTCCATGGCACTACCGCTTCCTTTCTGTTCCCCTCACTTGCTCAGACAAAAGTTCTCTCAGGCTTCTCAGAGAGAACTGAGGGACTCACCTATGAATACCCAGTCTCTTTTCAGAAAAATATAGAGGCATGGAATTGAAACTGTATGAAAACATTGTATCTATAAACATCTTAACTTCTATTTTTCAATTATTTTTCAATTACCAAAGATATTTAAAAGAAAATACCTTTACTCTTTAAAAATACTAGTGTCCTTATTTTCCTTCTAATTCTTCACCTGAGTAGTCTCTCTGAAGAGCAAGACTTACAAAATGCTCTCTCTTGCATCCCTGGATCTTTCATGTTACTGTAAATTTAATACTTTTCATTATAGATTTTAAACAACTACTACTGGGGTTTGTGTGTATAAGTATGTAAAATAAGCAATACACACAGATACATGTTACATATATGTGTATATATATATATTTATATATAATTCAGGGTACATTTACATATATAAAGTTGCAAAAAGATCCTATGAGCCACAAGTTCCCCCTAGGAGACTCCAAAATGCAGTCCCCAGGTTTCATTTGTAGCACACAACCATTCTGAGAAAAAGCAGCACAGACAGAATAATCAAAATACAATAGGATCAAGCAAAAAATTCCAACAAGGTTTTCTAAAAGTCTGCTACACTGAAAATAAAAAGATGTATAAATCTAAAGAAAACCAAAAAAAGTGTATTTTGTCTGCTAACAGAGAGAGAGAGAGAGAGAGAGAGAGAGAGAGAGAGAGAGAGAGAGAGAGAGAACAAAAAAAGTAAACACAAACCCAGCCACTGTTCTTTCTCAGTGGAACCAGGGACGTGAAAGCTCCAATGGAAACTCCCACTGTCACACAGTCTAAAGATATTAAGCAAGACGAGTGAATGATTTCCATGCTGTGATCACTAGACCTCACCGTAAAAAAAATCTCCCATTCACATTAGATGTCTCTGACAATTTTGTTGTGAGAAATTTGTGAGAAAAAAATAAGTCAACAAGAATACTTTCAGAGTTACCAATGTAAAGTTACCTTAAGTTAAATGGTCTTAGAAGAGTACCATCAAGGTAAGCAAGGTAAATATTTAAATAAATATAAAACTTCTAAGATAGAAAACTTCAGTATAGAATCAGGGATTACTTTTATTAAAAGCAACTAGCTTGTTGCTGCTTTCCCCCATTTATTAAACAAACTGAATAGAATTCAGAACACACTATTGAACAAAATGTAAAAAAAAGTCAACTAGAAGCAATAACCCTATTTGTACACAGCATAAATCAATATACAGTATTGTATGTGAACAAGACTGATTGACTTTTAAATGAATTCTCTGTCTCAAGGCCAATTTCTCTACAAACATCTGTAAGAGGATCATTAGGGCAGGCCAACTTCTTTATGATGTCGCATTATGTGCTGGTTCTTTTCTGAGGGTCTTCGGAACCCCTTCTTGCAGTACTCACATCGGTGAGGATAGTCTTTCGTATGAATTGAGATAACGTGCCGCTTAAAGCCTGAGGCATCTGTAGTGCTATATTCACAGAACTCACACTGATACACTTTCCGGCCACTGTGTGTCTTCATATGCTTTTTAAGCTCACTCTGTTGTCGAAATCCCTTCCTACACCTCTTACACCTAAAAGGAAGGTCCTTTGTGTGAACTGAGAGGATATGGCGACTCAACACAAAGGGATCTGCAATCTTAAAGTCACAATGTCTACACTGGTGCATTTTTTTACCCTTGTGGGCAGCCACATGTTTCTTGAGTTCTGATGGCCTATGAAAGCCTTTATCACACATGTCACACTTATGAGGATAGTCCTTCGTGTGAACTGAAATTATGTGTCGCTTCAAATCACTTGAGTTCGAGCTCTTGTGGTCACAATGCAAACACTGGTGTGTTTTGCTTTCCTGGTGGATAAGAGCATGTTGTTGCACCTCTTTGGTATCTGAGAAAGTCAGAAGACAAATGTCACACTTGAATGGCATCTCTTTACTATGCTTAGTCTTTACATGTGTTTTCAAGTTAGAAGAGTCTGCAGACCTGTATTCGCAGTACTGGCATTCATACGGCTTCTCCCCAGTATGGATTCGCATGTGCTTTTTGAGCTCTGATGGGTGCCGGAAACCTTTACCGCACTCGACACAGATGTGAGGGAAGTTCTTGCTGTGGACCGCCAAAAGGTGGCGATTTAGTAAGCCTTGTTCGGCTGTTTCGTATTCACAGAATTTACACTTGTGCATTTTGTTGGCTCCTTTTTCCTTATGCACCATTTTGTGAGTGAACAGAGCCCCAGCATGAGAGAAATGCTTCCCACACTCATCGCATTCGATGGCTTTCTCCGCTTTGCTGGTCAGCTTGTGGCTCTCCAGGTGATTGTGTAAACTTATCTTCTTGTTGGTAGTGTAGTCACAGTCAGTACAGCGGTACTTCTTCTTGGCAAGGTGTTCAGGATGGTTTTTCATGTGCCTTTTCAAAAAACCTCTCGATTTAAACTTCTTCCCACAAATCATGCAAGGGTAGACAGTCAGGGGATGTCCATCAGGGCCAATAATTATTGCTAAGAAAGGAAAAGAAATGGGTTTAAGTGACCAAAACATGCTGTTTTGGTTTCTTCAAAAGTTCAATGTGTTCTGAACACTATTGGCCAGGGTCCTAATTTAGGCTATAAGCTACACAACATTTCTTTTATCATTTTTAATGTGAGAGATACTGCAACTTGGTCAATTGCACCAACCTCTTCCATTTTAATAAAATAAGTATGTAACTTCTATCAAAAAATGACTATAGATATGTCAATTTAGAAATCTGTGAGGAACTTTCATGAAAACAAAAGTTTTATAATATTCCAGCTTTATTCAAAATACCCATTCACTGATGTTCATTTACAGTAAGGGTTAAATATGCCCATACAATTCTTCGTATGCAAACTAGTATATAATAGATGGGGAATAGCATACAAACTGAAGCACTTATCCTGCTGCTCTGTGAATTATGGCTGCTCCATGCTGACATAATCAGTGTCTTTAAATATTATAATTTTTCAAGTTAAGGCTTACAACATGGCTGAGGGATTCCTTTTCATTTTCATAGAACTGTTCAAGTATAAATTTTTGTTCATCCTTGTCTGATCCATTTCCTGTTCATTTTTATGCTAGAAAATCATTCATGAATATCACTGAATTCTGAAAATTTATTTTCAAATTCAATACACACAGAAGCTATATGTGCTCTAGCCACTAAAATGCCATCACGCTACCCCTGTGGACACACACTAGCACTTCCTGAGAGCTTGTGGAGCACGCTGCGCCGTGGAACTCGCGCGCCCTCACCTGTTTGGTACTGCCTGGAATCAGGTCTTCTCCTTTTCTTTGGTTTTTGTTTAGCCAGTCTGCCGAGGCCAGCAGACTCATCTATGTGCAAGAGGGCACTTGCAGTGCCATTCCGGTTTTCAATTCCATCAGAATTATTACCTAACAATGCGCATTAAAAAACAAAATTATACAGTATTATAAATGATAAAGAATTAGGAATTCTTTATTAACTACCACAATGAAAAGCCATGATACTCATGAATGACAGAAGTACTCCATTCTAGGTAATGGGGTTCTACGAACACATTCATTATACTAAGACCATTGGAAAGGCCTAGCTTCCAAAGCTAGAAACATGCCAGCATTTCCCCCACAGGTTCTTTTGTTGTCTCCCAAAATCATAAAGTTCCGGGCCAGATATAATTAAAATGTAGTTTCAGCACGAAAACCCATATACTTCCTTCAGCACTTCCATCGACAGAATATGCATATGAAGGAAGTCCCATTAAAAGAACAAAAAGTAGATTTCATAACCTGCCTCTACTGTTGTTTAAATGCGACAATCCTTACAGGGTACTAGTATTGCAGATTTCTGTAACCTATGACCAGAGAAGAATTTCAAAGTGTCCAAAGAGCTGCTCTGTGACTCACCGTAAGCGGCTGCCCATGCGATCGGCATGAAGGTCTTCATCTCACTGTCATCCATTTGTTGTTCATGTACTGCGGCAGCAGCCGCGGCTGCAGCATCCTCCTCCCCCACAATTACTTCCATATAAACTTCGTCAGCGATTTCAGCAACGTCTAAGTAGAAAATTATTATCAACTATTCAGACTGGGTTTACAGAGATCACAGGAAAGATACTTTTATTACTTTTATTTGAATTCAGTTCATTAAATGGAAAGAAGTCCAAACATGTCATACCTAAAACAGGGCTTTTGTATAGTAAGCACTCAATAGATACTTGCTGAACGAGTCATTTATTTCTTAGTTTTTATCATCATTTAGTTTTAGAGTAACAAATATTCTAAGCCTATGAGTCACTAAGGTCTCCCTCATAGTAATTTCTAAAATGCTACAGTAAGTCATTCAAATACTGACCACTTATAAAAAAGAGAAATAGAAAACACTATAGAAACATCCATTTTTCTCCCACAAAGAGGCCAGAAGTACTCCATTCTAGGTAATGGGATTCTACTTACTTAAATCTTCTTCTTGCTGAGAGTCATTGACAGTCATATAAACCATCTTTTCCCTGGGAACACGAATACTGTTGTTCTGATCAAGCAGTTCAACTCCATGATCATTCTCGGGCTCACTCTCCACAATGTCTACAGTTCCACCTATCAGGGAAGATAACAGCCTCAAGAATTTATTTTAAAATTTCACTTCCACTTCTATTTTTTTTTGGTCTTTTCGAGACAGGGTCTCCCTGTAGCCCCAGCTGTCCTGGAACTCACTCCGTAGACCAGGCTGGCCTTGAACTCACAAAGATCCACCTGTCTCTGCCTCCCAAGTGCTAGGATTAAAGGCGTGCACCACCATGCCCGGCGTCCACTTCTATCTTTTTAATATACTTTTCTGCTATTGCATCAAGTTTAAAAGTTACCATGAGAAAAGTCTTCAAATTTTCTCAATCTAATAAACCCAAAACATCAGGCAGAAGCATTAGATCAGGATGCCCTACATGCTAAGGATTCCTCTCACCTAAGTCATCTTCTCCAGGGTCAGCTTTAAAGATGTACACCTTGATGACTTCAGGGCAAGTGCCATCCACTTTACAAGGATCAATTTCCGACTCTGCATCCATGGTCATTCCAGATGAACCATCATGTTCTATTTTGCCAGCATCATCCACTAAATAACCAGGAAAATACATCACAAATAATAGGGAACAATAGGTTACTGTTTTAAAAGTTCCTTTACAAACATTCTCTTTAACTTGATCCACATAAAATTGATTGATTTTACTAGACAAGTAGAAGACTCAATAAGTACATTTCTTTCTTCTCTTTTTTTGAAAAAAAGCTGGCCTTGATCTTAAGAAATCTGCCTGCCTCTGCCTCTCAAGTGCTGAGATTAAAGGCATGTACCACCATACCCACTTCCAATAAATACATTTCTAAAGACTTTTAAAACTGAGATGATATAGTAAAGCAAAAACAATACTACATACAAACACCTGTATGCTTTAGAATATATTTAACTTCTGGTAAACCAAAGGAAAAAGCCCTCCTACATTAAATCTTTAAAGTGAATACCTTTAATGTCCTAATAGTAAAATGAAAAATAATCTTCATATAAATATTTTATAAGCACTACTTTATGGTTACTGTTCTTGAATATCATTTGGTCTGATCTACTTTCATTAGAATAATACATGACCATGAAAGCATGATTGCCAAAAAGGTATACCTCAATGACAATGGAAATTCTAATTCAATCTGCTTATATAAGCTACAATACACACACACATATAACACATACTTCAATTTATGACAGTAACTCAAGGTTCTTGATTGGTAAATGCAGCAATATGTAAACTCAAACAAATTGCGATAGTGCATCCCATTGTCTTTAATGCTTGTGTTATAATAAAGGAGAACCATGAGGGGAAGTGAAAAGAGAAGGAAAGAAAGGAAAGAGAGCAGTAGAAAAGTAGCATATTTACATATTTAGGCTAAACATTACTTTTTTTTTTTTTTTGGTCTTTTTGAGACAGGGTTTCCTTATAGCTCCAGCTGGCCTGGAACTCAATAATGTAGACCAGGCTGGCCTTGAACTCACAGAGATCCACCTGCCTCAGCCTCCCACGTGCTGGGATTAAAGGCATGCACCACCATGCCAGGCTGACATTTTTTTTTTTTTTTGGTCTTTTTGAGACAGGGTCTCCTTGTAGTCCCAGCTGTCCTGGAACTCACTCTGTAGACCAGGCTGTCCTTGAACTCACAAAGATCCGCCTGCCTCAGCCTCCCAAGTGCTAGGATTAAAGGCGTGCGCCACCACGCCCGGCCAGGCTGACATTTTTAAAAGTTTCATAGAAGTTAGCAAAGAAACAGGTGTTATACATAAGATTTGGAAAATAAAACAAAAATTTTGTCAAAACACTCTGAATTTGAATAAAGACCAAAAATATAATTCCCAGGTAATGGAAACTTACACTCTACATCACTTATAATGGGCATCAGCACCTAGGATAACGTAGATTCATTAATGTTAAATCTACTAAAGAAACACAGAAGGAATGTTTCCACCACTCCAGGCCCAGCTGGCCTCTGCAGCCTTGCTTGTCTCCAAGCAGCTCAGAGCAGGACCAGGGCCCGGAAGAGAAGCCTCAATGCCCAACAAGCCTTTTCATTTCCACTTTTTCCTTTCAGTTCTCTTTCTGATGCCCTCCTGCTAGATATATTTGTTTTCCTTCTGGCTGGATCTTTATGTTTTATTTAATTTGGCAAATGCTGAGTTGCAATTGCATATTACTAGACTTTAGGTACTGGGAGATACCGGTATGAAACGGACTCCAAAAGCTTATAGTCCAGGAGGAAATCAGTCAAATAGACACGATTATTTTTTTGAGACAGGGTCTCCCTGTAGCCCCAGTTGACCTGGATCTCACTCTATACACTAGGCTGGCCTTGAACTCCCAGAGATTCACCTGCCCCTGCCTCCCAAGTGCTAGGATTAAAGGCATATGCCAGAACGCCCAGCAACATGATTATTCTTCATGTAATAATGATATAGCTATCATTTTATTAAGTGACTACGTGCCATTTGATACAACAATGCTGTGAAGGAGGCAGCACCATATTATTCACATTTATGTAACAGGAAACAGAAGTCTTGAGAAGTTAACTATTTGGAGGCACACAGACTCAAACCACAGGTCACATAAGTACTAATCTGAGTTTGCAAAATTCTGGCCTGTGAAGAATAAGATAGATATTGACAAAGATGCTTGCATTAACTGAAAAATCAGTTAAGTACTGTAACTATTTAAAGATGCTTTTTGTCAATGGAAATGAGATACATGTATTTATAACTCTTCCAGCAGCATTAGTAGTTCAACCAAGGCTAGGTGGTGGTAGTTTTGACCACTGTTACTATTTTAAATTCAGAATCATCCCTTGTACAGTTTACGATAATTATTAAACCAACTCAGATTGTGTGACACCAAATATGATATTTCTGCCAAGTCCTGTCATGTTCTCTCTCCATCAGGTCTAAAAACTGCATTCATCTAAGCAAAATTCTTACACAGAACAGAAAGATGAAACCAGTATTTCAAAACCAACATTAAAAAGCAAGAATACAGGAGGCTGGAGAGATGGCTCAGTGGTTAAGAGCGCCGACTGCTCTTGCAGAGGACCCAGGTTCGATTCCCAGCACCCACATGGAGGTTAAGAACCGTCTTGGGCCAGGCGTGGTGGTGCACACCTTTAATCCTAGCACTCAGGAAGCAAAGGCAGGCAGATCTCTGTGAGTTCCAGGCCAGTCTGGTGTACAGGGTGAGTTCCAGGCCAGCCTGGTGTACAGGGTGAGTTCCAGGCCAGCCTGGTGTACAGGGAAACCCTGTCTCAAAAAGCCAAAAAAA
>VZQC01008612.1:846307-886521 GCA_009823505.1 Rhizomys pruinosus | reverse complement strand
AAAAATAAAAAAAAAAAAAAAAAAAAAAAAACAATAGAGAACATAAGCCATACAACCATTTAAAATCTCTAAATCCAATTTAAAAATAACCCGACCAGCCGAGCATGGTGCTGAACACCTGTAATCCCAGAACTAGCGAGGCAGAGTCAGGCTGATCTCTGTGAGTTTAAGGCCAGCCTGGTCTACATAGTAAGCTCCAGGCCAGCTGGGGCTATAGGTAGACCCTGTCTCAAAAAGACCAAATAAAATAATAAAAATAAAAATAAGCCAACCACTTCATTAGACCTAAATAGAAATTTAACATGAGGTTATGTATCTGTTTAAATATACCCTTCCTTTCTTTGAATATGTATTAGGAATTAACAGGAAAGGAATAAACTATCATTAAAATTTATTTATATGTAAAATATAAAATAGACCAAAATACACTAAAACAACAGTTTATGACCATCCATATTTACTTTTTCAGAATCATTAAAACTGATACAAGGTTAGAGAGATAGCTCAGTGGTTTAGAGCACCCCTGCTCTCCCAGAGGACCTGAGTTCAGCTCTCAGTATCGGGCAGGTTACAACCACGTATGACTCCAGCTCCAAGGGATCTGACAACGGCACATATGTATACATACACGCCAATAAATTATAGTTTTATTTACTTATTTTTAGAGGGCTGCAGATAAACTTTTTAATAGATATGAATTAGCGGGACGCCCCCCTAGATCTAAAGATGAGTATAAGTAATGCTTTTGATGAAAGTTTTGAATCTAGATTCTGTAATACTACCTGGTATTCTAATGTCAATCACTACTAAACCAATTTCTCTCTTTTTTAGGTGACTTTTTAGAGGGGGGAACTTCCTGAAAGAGTGATATAGGCAAAAGTCTAGTATGCAGTTAAAGATCAAGTGAATGCCTGACCTCTTTCTTACTCCTTAGCAAACACATTTAGGAACACAGAAAAGTAAAAGCCAGAGAGGCAGAAAGCAGAGAGAAGACAAGGAGAAGCTGGTGTGCTTCCTACTTTTCAGTGCTTTACGAGACTTCTTCCCCTCCTCACAAACTGAGATGAAGCCAACTATTTCGTCGAGTGTTGGCCCTGGGTTGCCTAGTCCTATGATAGAAAATCTGGCAGTGGTATTTTCAATCAGCATTTGGGGCCAAGGGAAGGGCTCAGTGGGTAAAAGACAGCTGCCAAGCCTGACAACCTGAGTCTCTCCCCTGGGACCCACAAAGTCAAAGGAGAGAAGACTCCTAACAAGTTGTCTGTCGTCTGACCACATGTACATCATTGTATAGAGTATGAGTGCATGCACAAGTATGTACACACATACACACACAAACACACACATGAAATAAATAAATGTAATTTTAAAGTTTAAAAAATAGGGACTGGAGACATAGCTCAGCAGTTAAAGAGTACCTGCTACTCTTGCACAGGACCTGGGTTCGATTTCTTTCTTTCTTTGGTCTTTTTGAGATAGGGTCTCCCTTTAGTCTCAGCTAACCTGGAGCTCGCTATATAGACCAGACTAGCTTTGAACTCACAGAGATCCACCTGCCTCTGCCTCCCCAGTGCTGGGATTAAAGGCATGCACCACTACACCTGGCTCTGGGTTCAATTTCTAACACTCACAACCATCCATAACTCCAATTCCACGGGATCAGACTGCTTCTTCTGGCCTCCGTGGGCACTGTGCACATATAGTGCACTTACACACATGAAGGCAAAACACTCAAGACATATAAAATTAAAAATTTTTTAATTTTATTTTTTTGTGTGTGTGTATGAATGTACTGTCTGCATGTAGGTTTGTGCACCCATGTCATGCAATGCCACGGAGGTCAGAAGAGGGTCTCAGATTCCCCTGGAACTGGAGTTCTCCTGGAATTGGAGTTACAGATGGTTCTCAGCCACCATGTGGGTGCTGGGGATCGAACTCGGGTTCTCTACAAGAGCAGTCGGTGCTCTTAACCACTAGGCCATCTTTCCAGCCCCAAAATTAAAATATTTTTTAAAGTTACAAAATAAAGCCAGTCATGGTGGCACACACCTTTAATCTCAGCACTAGAAAGGCAAAGGCAAACCGATCTCTGAGATCAAGGCCAAACTGGTCTACACAGAGAGCTCCAGGCCAGCTGGCACTACCAGGAGACCTCGTCTCAAAAAACGGGAAAATAATAATATCCAAACCCTTTACTAGGGAGCCTTCCAAACTGAAGGCTCTTTTCACTCTCAGCTGGCTGCTCAGTGCACTTCAGCTATCTATCATACAAATCTGAGCTCCTTGCCTTGGCCCATCCCCATTAGACCAGAACTTCTCACAACCCTGTATCACTATCCTTTGGCTTTCTACCCAATCTCTGTATTTACTTTGTATTGGTAGATGAATCTGCTTCACAGGAAAAACAGCAATGACATCCAACCTCCTTCAATGCTCTATCCCTAAAGGGGGCCTCATTTTTTTCTTGAGTGGGGGTTGGAGACAGATCTCCGAACTGACCTAAAACTTTCTATGTGAACCAGACTGGCCTCCATCTTACAGAGATCCACCTGCCTCTGCCTCCCTTGCACTGAGATTAAAGGAATGTACTACCACACTCACCTCAGGGAGCCTCATTCTTACCAACATTTTCTCTCTGCCTAGGAACATACCTAACAGCCACCCACTGTGACCCTGAACACCCCACCTAGACCCTTCTTCTCTGCAACTCGCTCTACCTATTCACTTCCCCTTTACTTCACACACACACACACACACACACAAATCTTGAGTCATTATGAGATAAAACATGCAGTATTTCTGAGTCTGGCTTATTTCTCTTAAAACAATGTCCAATTTCTTCAAGCTGGCCCTATCCAATGGTTTGTTCCCTGTACCCATATGCATGTCCAATACATATTCCCAAACTGCAAAAGCCATTATTATTGCCTTCTATGTGACTCCAATGGCAAGTTATAGAAAAGGCTTCACCCTAACCCCACTTCCACTACTTTCTCAATCTATCATGGTTTATTTCTCCCAGCTCATATCCATTCACTCATGCTTCATTGAGACTGTGTGAATGCTCTCCTCACCACCGCTCCCTCCCTCCCTCCCTCCCTCCCTCCCTCCCTCCCTTCTCTCTTTGTAAGACAAGGTCTCCCAGTGTAGCCTAGGCGTGTAGCTTCCAGTGCCTACCTCTTATATACCCAAAAGATATACTGGATATTATTTGTTAATTAGCATACAAAGTAGGGCTGGAGAGATGGCCTAGTGGTTAAGAGCACCGACTGCTCTTGCAGAGGACCCGGGTTCGATCCCCAGCACCCACATGGCGGCTGAGAACCGTCTTTGACTCCAGTCCCAGGGGAATCTGACGCCCTCTTCTGACCTCTGAGGCATTGCACAACACAGGTGCACAAACCTACATGCAGACAGTACATTCATACTCATAAAAAATAAAATTAAAATTAAAAAAATAAAATTAAAACAAAGTAAAGCACTTCACCATGGCATTTTCACACATATGTCATCATAATACTCTGTTCTTAATTCATCCCTGTCCCTCATGCTCCCAATTGCTGGTTCTTCCTCTCCCCAAACTTCCTCTCCCTCCCTTCTGCTTTCATGTCACATGTATTTCATTACTTTGCTTCCCTCCCTTCCCCTTCTCCTAAGAGCTCTTCCTTTTCATGGTCTCATTTCTACTTTTATGACCCCCCAACACATATACACACATAAATTTAAATCTAGAGTCATTATGAGAAAATATGCAGTTATTTCTGACTCTGACCTATTTTTCTTAAAGTGATCACCAGTTTCTTCCATTTTCCTGCAATACCATGACTTCATTTTCCTTTCAGCTGAAAAGCATTCCATTCTGTATGTCTACCACATTTTCTTTCTCCATCCATCTGCTGATGGCCATCTAAGCTGCTTCTGTTTCTTAGTTACTGGGACAGTGCAGCAGTTAAACGTAGACATGCAAGCATCTTTGGGCATATACCCAGGAGTGGCAATGCTGAGTCATATGGTAGTTCTATTTTGGTTATGGAGGAACCTCCACACTGACTCCAACAGCAGCCACACCATATACTTGACACTCTTCGTAAATGCTCTGGGTGCACCATGCATCTCCAAGTAAGATACTTCCCATGTTCTCTTGTCACCTTACCAATTCCTCCTCTAGCCATACCTCTCGCAAAGTATCAAATTTATGTTTTCAACTGTCAAGAAAGAACATCTATCAGACCATCTCCAGCAAGCAAGCAGCTCAAACTTCTAAGAAGTCCTAGTTTTCCCCCACCAAATCATGAGCAGGGAAACCAATCTCTCAAGGTAGAAATCTTAGGGTCATCCTTATCTTTCACCATCAATGTCCTACATATCTTACCCAAAGCCAAATCTCATCTACTTTACTTTCTTTTTTTAAAATTTTATTTATTTTATGGTATGAACGTACTGTCTGCATGTAGGTTTGTGCAACCGTGTCGTGCAATGCCACAAAGAGGGTATCAGATTCCCCTGGAACTGGAGTTCTCCTGGAATTGGAGTTACAGACAGTTCTCAGCCGCCATGTGGGTGCTGGAGATCAAACCCGGGTCCCCTGCAAGAGCAGTCGGTGCTCTTAACCGCTAGGCCATCTCTCCAGCCCCCTACTTTACTTTCTAATCTCTTAGATTCTACTCTCCCCGATCCCCTTTACTATTATTAAGTTCTTTGGGGTATTCTCTTTTGTGGGGTTTTTCTGTTTGTTTTGTGAAACAGGGTGCTGCTGGACAGAGAACTCAATCCTCCTGAATGCTGAGATTATAGAACTGTACCACCACACCTCATCTTGAGTATTCTTTCTTTTTTTGTCTTTTCGAGACAGGGTCTCCCTGTAGCCCCAGCTGTCCTGGAACTCACTCTGTAGAACAGGCTGGCCTTGAACTCACAAAGATCCGCCTGCTTCTGCCTCCTGAGTCCTAGGATTAAAGGCACGCACCACCACGCCCGGCTTGAGTATTCTTTCTTATCGACAAGCCACTTGGCTATTATTGCCTATTACTAATCTCTCATTCATTCTCTACTGCTATTAAGGATTATCTTCACAAATAAATTTGAAATCAAAACAAGCTGTACCACATATTCCCCTTACAGACTGGCAAAAACTGGAAAATACTGCCTTGTGCTGGTTAGATATAGGGAAATAAATAATTTCATACACTGGGTAGGAAGAATTATATTAAGGAAAACACTGAGGCAATAGAACCAATCTTACGAATGTACATACTCTTAAAAATTCATTCTAAGAAACTAAACAGAAAGCACACAGGCAGAAGTGCATTCTACAGTTCCCATCATTCCCAGAAAAGGCCAAGATAGAAAGCAACACATGCACATAGAGACTCAAAGTTCTGTCAGTTGTTTTCCTTCCATCACTTTCCATTTAATTCAAGGCAGAGTCTCTCAATGAAGCTGGAGCTCACTCATTTCTGCTAGTCTAACTAGTCAGCTTGCCCCAAGGATCCCTCTCCACCTCCCAACCACTAAGATTACAGGTGCCCACTATTCCTGCCTGGCTTTTATGTGGTTTCTGAGCATCCAAACTCTGTTCTCCATGCTTGCATGGCAAGTACTTTATCTAATAAGCCATCTCCTCGGTCCCCTCCCCCACTTAAAAAATTTATTTATTATTTTTAGTTTATGTGTATGACTGTATTGCCTGCATGTAGGTGAGTGCACCTGTGTTGTACGATGCCCATGGAGGTCAGAAGAGGATGTCCAATCCTCTGAAACTGAAGCTACAGATGGTTGCTAGCCTCTATGTGGGTGTTGGGAATCCAAACCCAGATCCCCTGCAAGAGTAGTCAGTGCTCTTAACCACTGAGCATCTCTCCAGCCCCATCCCTCCCCCACTTTTTAAAACATAACCTTTTGCCTGGAGTGTCTTCTGCTCACCCATACCCTGCCTCCTCCTCTTCCTTCCTGTAAAACTAAAACTGGGCTACTCCTGTCTCCAAAGAACTGAATCGCACTCTGAATCACACTATAACCTCTCTCTCCTACAGTGACTAAAGCTCCCACTCCTGGGACAACGACTTTTCTATTTACTTATTTAGCACTTATAAATATAAAATATTGGGGCTGGAGAGATAGCCTAGCGGTTAGGAGCACCGACTGCTCTTGCAGAGGACCCGGGTTCGATCCCCAGCACCCACATGGAGGCTAAGAACCGTCTGTAACTCCAGTTCCAGAAGAACTCCAGTTCCAGGGGAATCTGAGACCCTCTTCTGACCTCCGCGGCATTGCACAACACGGGTGCACAGACCTACATGCAGACAGTACATTCATACACATACAAAAATAAATAAAAATTTAAAAAAATATACATAAAATATCTAACTAAACCACCTACAGCAATGTCAAGTACATACAGGTCCAATAAATACATGCTGAAGGAAGGTATTTTCTTCCTGTTTACAAAGAATTCTTTTCAAAAGCTCAGTAGCTTGATGAGACAATGTCTTACTATATAGCCTAGGCTGTGCTCAACTTGCAGGAGTCCTCCTTCCTCCACTTTTGAGTGCTGGATTACAGGAATCCACCAGGATTAGAATCTCGGTAGCTTTGCAAAAGTATTTACTAACATGTTGGTGGACCTTTATTCCATGGTATATTAATTTCATGGAAAAAAAATGCATGCCAGCACTCGGGAAACAGAGGCAGGTGGATCTCTGTGAGTTCAAGGCCAGCCTGGTTTACATAGCAAGTTCCAGGCCAGCTGTGGCTACACGGAGACCCTGTCTCAAAAAGACCAAAAAAGCATCCAAGTAAACACTTTTTTTTTTTTTTTTTGCAAGACAGAGCTGAACCAGGCATGGTGGCACATGCCTTTAATCCCAGCACTAGGGAGGCAGAGGCGGACATATTCTCCAAGTTCCAGGTCAGCCTAGTTTATGTAGCAACTTGCATGCCAGCCAGGGCTTCAGAGTGAGACCCTGTCTCATTAAAACAACAACACAACAACAACAAAACAACACAGCTGTTTTCTCAAGACACCAACTTAAACATTTGGAGTTCTGTCCCCCAAACACCTTATTCTGGTTCAGTACGTTAATACATTCCAGTATACTTGAAATGTTTCCGTAAAATACAAGAGCTCTTTCCCATTCTGTTACATAAACAGTATTTTATATAGAATCAAAGTATTACTGTGTATCCAAGAACTTAAGTGCATACTTCAGGTTTTCTCTGTCCAATAGTTTGTTTCCTGTACCTATAAGCATACAAGAATATAAGCAGTTGAGTTATGCATTTTTCCAAGTTGTTTCAAGAGGGTTCCTAATTCTAAGAGCGTGATAAAAGTGTAATTTTATCCTTCATGATTTCACACGAACATGCAGCCCTATGGCTAACAGACTGTGCCTTTCTAGGTGAAGAAATCACATCTTCCTATCATGGTTTTAGGTAGAAACAAGTCAACCATTCCACTTTTCGTAATTCTGAGGCTCCAAACTAAAACAATGTTCACTTTACAGAGATCTATTTTTATACATCTATAAAACTATCTAGCCATTTAGTTAAGAAAAATTCACCCTGACATAAGTTAGGAAAAGCAGCCTTCAAAAGCACCTCTGATAAGCACTACACCCAAGACTTACAGGAAATCATAAGGTAGTCTTCACAGTTGTTCTTGTCATCATCTTGCTGGCCCACAGGGATCCCGTTGGCATCTATGACTGCTTCGGAGGCACAGTCTGCTACCAATACTTCTTCTGAAACCACATCAGTGGTCAAAGGATCAGTGACGATTTCTGCTTCTACTATGCTATCATGAACCACATGCTCAACATGTCCAACGTCAGACACATGTATAGATTCACTTGTCAAGACATGTTCTGGAATAGACATTGAGGCTGAAGTAATATCAGAAGCTAAAACATCGTCTGGAACTGTGCAATGTGTTAAAGAAACTTCTTCGGTTACATCAGAGTCCAGCACTTGCTCAGGAATGATGACTGTTTCAGATACATCTGCTTCTTCTATGATATCTGGACACTGAACATCTTCTATAACAACGTCCTCGATAACATCTTGGATTACAACTGAGTCTGGATCATCAGGAACGAAGTTATGCACAGTTATGTCTGAATCCACAACATCTGACACAAAAACAGTTTCTTGTACTTCCACAACAATCTGATCACCATCCATGTGTGTAGCACCAGCTCCTTAAAAATAAACGTATGAGTTAAGTAAATAAAATGAAAAAAATTCAGGAATATATGAACAGTTCAATTAGCAAAAATATTTAATTTCTTTCAGGATAACAAACTAGCTTCTCGCTTTTTTTCAGATTCCCTTGAATATTTTTTTTTTTATTTTATTTTTGTATGTGTATGAATGTACTGTCTGCATGTAGGTTTGTGCACCCGTGTTGGGCAATGCCGCGGAGGTCAGAGGAGGGTGTCGGATTCCCCTGGAACTGGAGTTCTCCTGGAATTGGAGTCACAGACGGTTCTCAGCCGCCATGTGGGTGCTGGGGATCGAACCCAGGTCCTCTGCAAGAGCAGTCGGCGCTCTTAACTGCTAGGCTATCTCTCCAGCCCTAAATCTTTTTTTTTAAGGTGGGGCTTCACTATTACAGTAGCCCTGGCTGTCCAGAAATTCACTATGTAGAACAGGCTAGCCTTGAACNTTTTTTTTTTTTTTTTTGCCTTTTTGAGACAGGGTCTCCCTGTAGCCCCAGCTGTCCTGGAACTCACTCTGTAGACCAGGCTGGCCTTGAACTCACAAAGATCCACCTGCCTCTGCTAGGACTAAAGGTGTATGCCACCACGCCCGGCTTGAATTTACTTTTAAATCATATCAGAAAGACACTTAGCACAAACTTTTACATACTCATTCCAAATCAATTAACTGATAAAGGAAAACTATGAGAACAATGTGACTGAGGCAGTCAAAGAAATATATTCATGACAGTAAAATTCTACGTATACTAAAATTAAAACAAATATTCGAAGGTACTTAAATTAAAACAAATATTCGCAGGTACTTAACGCATGGTTCTAAAAATGAAGTAATGTAGCCCAGTGGCAATGTGTCTTTAGCTATATGCTTTTCATATGTTCTTCTTGCTCTAGCTTCCCTTCCTGGACTTGAATTTTTTCTTCTTTCCATCTCTCCCATCAATTTCTTTCATTCTTTCCTTTTGTTCTGGTACCAACAACAGTCTCTACCTATGACTGTGGAAATGTATTACAAGTTAATCCCTATTCTAGGACATAAAAGGATCAGGGCATAAATGAAAGGACAGACAGGTCAGAGTTTAGGAAGAAAAGACAATTTGATTGAGGTTCTCTCTCTCCACAGATAAAGAAAACAAAAGTGCTGCTGCCCAGGGATAGTATAGGAATAAGGGTAGTTGGAATGAAGCTACCCACAACTTTACCAGAGTACTGGATTCCACTTGGCCTCCTCCCTGCTCCCTGATCCCACTCCCAAAGGCAGCTCCTCACAACACAGGAAATACACGGGAGTCCATTTTACAGTTAGGGAATGTAGGGAGAATGAATCAGTTGTAACCCAATGAGATTAAATGACTTAACCAAGATCACAGTTTGCAAAGCATATGGTGCTCAGTAAACATTGCTCTAAATGAATGCCACAAGTGGAACAGAAATTATATATCCTTACCAAAAATATAAAATAGAATAAAATTAATCTAGTATGTATATTGGCTACCAGTCCAGAGAAGAGCAAAAAGAAAAAAAAGTTTTATAGAAGTCTTACTAAAGCAAAGCTCTTCACTGGATTAGCACTTCTGATTACTTCTTGGACCAAGCTAAGTCAAGCATAGACCTAATAATGACTGTGTCTCTGGCCAAACCCTTAAATATAAACAAAAATAACCAAGGGACAAAGAATACTAAAAATGATAGTAAGTCAGTTAATCCATAATTACTTCCAGAAAAAAACAGAATATGTTCACTTTAATTTGTATAAAATTTTTTACCTATTCTTATTTTATGTTCCTGAGTGTTTTGTGTCCATGTTAAGTGTACCATGTATGTACAATGCTCAGAAAGGCCAGAAGAGGAGGCATCAGATCCTCTTGAACGAGAGGTACAAGATAGTTATTAGCCACCATGTGGGTACAGGGAACCAAACCCCAGTCCTCTGCAAGAGCAGCCAGTGAATGCTCTTTATCACTGATCCATCTTTCCAGCCCCAAATTTGAACAGAATTTCTACAAAATGCTTTATACTCATTTGTTTTCAATATTCTCAACATTATCATCAAGCTATACAATGGTAATCTCCATTTGTCAGACAAGAAGACTGAAGCATTTAGTGGCAAGAGCACTGTTTACAAAATGTAAATCGGAGATGGTTATGCACTTGATGGTTGTGTGTCCTTGGCCAAGTCATTTAACCTCTGCATTTCCATTTCCTCATGAGGAAAATGAGGTCCATAGTATCTGCCATGCATACCTCACAGGACTGTGGTGATGATCAAATGTGAATATATGGTAAGTGTTCTGAAAAACTGGAATGAGAGGTTTCATTATTATTATTATTATGACATTAACACTTAAGGTTAACACCTTAAGTGTTAACAATCAGGACTTAAATGCAACAGGTTTCCTTGTGGTAAGACAAAGCAACTACATATTATGCATTTTTCCCTAAGAGTTTAGTCTCTCTTCTGAGCACAATAATTATACTTCATGTTCCAATGAAAAAAGAATTATAAACCATGCATTTATCATTGTCAAACTGAAATTACCAAACTTGAAAGACTATTCTAAGAAAAACATATACCCTCCCCTTACTATACAATTTAAAAACTAAGTCATCGGTTATTTTATTTTCTGATAAAGATGTTACTTAAAAAGATAACAACCTGATCATTTAAAGGCCAATAGAAAAATTACTTGACATTTATAAGGACAGGCTGTGATAGGAAACTATTTTATATTATAAAACCAAGCATAACCAATACAATAATATCTAATAAGAACCATGTCCAAAATTGTGAATATTTTTTCTTATTTTTAAACCTTCATAAAAGTAATGTTTTCTTGTGCACTTTGGGGAGTGAAGACTGTCTTCCTGAAGCAGAAGCTCCTTGTGAGAAACCTACCAGAAGGTTGTAAAAGTAGGACAAGGTCTGGATGTAGAACAAATAAGTCACATGGTCCACATGCTGTGGTGAAAAAAACTGATTGGTAGGCGGGATAAAGGAAACTCGGTGTAAGGAATGAATGTTATTGTCAACTAAGAATAAAATGATACAACCTTTCTATGTGACAGAAGTAAAATGAAGTGGGTCAGATGGAATCAAGAGCATTTTTAAAGGGACAGGAACAGAACTTGTGAGGTAACAAGAGCAAGGAGAGAGTAAGTGAAGAAAACACTAAGGTTTGACGATCACTGTTGTCATAGACTGAGTATCCCTTATCTAAAATGCCAGGGACTGGGCCTGGGGAGATGGCCCAGCAGTTACAGAAGATCTGGGTTCAAATCCCAGCGCCCACATGGCAGCTAACAACCATCCCTAACTCCAGTTCCAAAATAAAATGCCTGGGACCAAGCCAGCAAACTGGCACATACCTATTTAGTCCTAGAACTCAGAAGGCTGAGGCAGGAGGATAGAAAGCTCAAGGGTAGACTGTTTTAGAGAGACACTGTCTCAAAACACTTAAACAAAATGCTTGAGAACAAAGGTATTTTGCATATCAGACTTTCCTACCTTTTAGAATATTTGCATACACACAAGATATCTTGGGTATACCCAAGTATAAATATAACATTTATTTCTTTTATATGCGCCTTATATACACAGAGCATAAAGTTAATTTTACACAGTTTTTAATATGCCCTTTACATTAAGTGAGGTGTGGGGTTTTCTTTCTGCTTGTGCTGTCAGGTCAGCACTCATAAACTTTGGATTTGGGGGCATTTTGGATTTTTAGATTAAGAATACTCAACTTTTATTAAATAAAATATGTAAGTCAGCTGTGGAAAAGCCCAATTTTTGAGAAAGGGGGTAATGTCTGCAATTAATCACCTCCTACTCTGGTAGATAAAAACAGAACAATCCAAGTAATTATACCTGTTGCATCAAAAAATGAGTTTGGCGCTTGTGGTTGTAATTCAAGTCCATCTTCATCCATGGCCTTTAATTCTCATCAGTCACAGCTCCTAAACCAAGGGAAAAAAGTGAATCCAGCATTAGTTTTTATACCCTTTATTAAAAATGTTACATTTTTACCAGGCCTGGTGGTACATTCCCTTAATTTAATTTAAATTTTAATTCCAGCACTCGGGAGGCAGAAGCAGGCAGATCTCTGAGATCAAAGCCACCCTGGTCTACATAGTAAGCTCCAGGCCAGCTAAGGCTACAGGGAGACCTCTCCCTCCCCTCCCCCCCAAAAAAGTCACATTTTCATTTGAGACAATCCCTGAATTCAGGAGCCTGACGCAGGAAGAGTGCTACATATTCCACGCCAGCATGGGCTACATATTAAGATTTTTAAATGTCTTTAAAGGAAAAAAAAGCCAAACTATGGCAGTGCACACCTTTAATCCCAGCACTCCGGAGGCAGAAGCAGGTGGATCTGAGTGTTCAAGGTCAGCCTGGTCTACATAGTGAGTTCCAGGCCAGCTGGGGCCACAGGGAAATCATGTCTCAAAAAGACCAAAAAAAAAAAATTTTAGGACCCCAACCAGCACTCTCATCTTTATATGCCTCCTCATGTTTACACAGGTTAACTAGTTTTCTTAAGGTTCAATTTAAACACATTCTGTGGAGAACTTCTGCACAATTTTCTTACTACTCTGTAAGTCTTATCTTTCAACCACTATAGTGAACAATGGTAGAACCCCAGGTGTAAATATAATGGTAGTAAACATCCTTTGAAATTTATGACTTACATTGAGTGACCTTTCTTAAACAGCCCCCTGATTTATGCAAGCTAAATTCGCACGGTATATTTATATTCTCTTGGCTGTTAAATGTGGGTACTGGCTAAAAAATGATAAGGAAAAAAATGATTTTTGAGCACAATAAAATTCTTATCCTTGAGCATCTGAAAGCATGAACAGTATCAGTTATGTCTTCCTCTCCTCCATCTGTCCTCTCACTACCGGCCGCTGCCTCCCTTCTTCCCCTCCTCAGCCCAGGAGGCTAGAATACAGGCACTAAGGAAGGTCACTTCCCAACTTTGGCTTAGACTGGTGCTGGTGCTAAGAAACTTAAAATAATAAAGTGAATGCCCTGATGAGAAAGCAGATGAAGCAGGAAGGAGAGGTTTATCAACAACTTTTTGGCTCCTGAGCCCAGAACTTTCTGAGGCCCAGCTACATCCTGCCTTGAGATTTTGCGAGACATGCCAATGACCTTAATTCTTCCTTTTCTACTTTAACCAACAACTTAAAAAAGAGAACTTAACCAACCAAATAATGCACTACCTAATACTGTTTACTGTTTCAAAAGATCAGGCATCAGATTATATTTTCCCATGCTGAAAGTACTACATAAACCTCATTACTTTCCCTCTCTCTACTTTTCTCACGTCCTAATCCAAACTAAATGGAGCTATTAGATGCATCCTTTTTTTAACTTTTTTTCTCTGCTAAGAATGTAAGTACTGTATGCTATTTAAGTAACATAAATAGAACCCATGTTTTTAAAGCTATTTTTCAAGGATTCAAACTGCTACTTTCCTAAGTTCTCACTCCAAACTTACCTTTCCATCATTATCTGTCCTTTCCCCTAAGTATCTACCTCCCAATACCACCTCACATCATGCATGTGGCATACATACTTCAACCAAACAAAAATACAAAGGTCCCAATAAGACCCCACCCCAGCAACAAGACTGACAAATTCTAGGGCAACCTGGCTATACAACGAGAAAGAAAAAGACCTCAACTCTGCATTAGGCTCAGACCTTTCCCTCATCTCTGCTGTGCTTTTCTCCCAAATAGCGTATGTACTCAAAAACAACCACGAAAATGACTTCTCTCCTCAGAACGTCCGTAAAGTATTATCTTTCTTATCTATTGACTGTACTATTATTATCTGCTATTTTGTTTATGTCTTATTTTTGTGTGTATAGTGTACATATGTATTCGTGTGGCTGGCTGTATGCATGTGGAAGTCTGAGATCACTGCTGGATATCTTCGTTGATTGCTCTTTACCTTATCTTTTGAGACGGAGCTTCTCACTGAACCCCCATCAGTTTGGTTAGGCTGAGAGTAAATGAGCTCCAGGGGTCTGCCTGTCTCCACTTCGCCCCAGTGCTGGAGTTACAGATGTGTGTCCGGCTTTTACATAGGTGCCGAGGATCCAAACTCAGGTCCTTATCTTTGTACAAGTCACACTACCAACTCAGCCACTGACCCCAGCCCCAATATGCCTTATTTTATAAGCTAAAACTCAAACTTGATAAATAAGTTTTCAACACGCCACCAAGGAGACATTCTACCTATTTACAAGAAATAACCATGTTTTCTGTCATTATTGAAACTATTTGAAATTAAAACAAATGATAGCTAGATTAATAAATAATTGTTCAACCATGAAAAACGAAAGTATGCATGCTCTGAGTCAATTGTCACTATCCTTTCCCCACCCAAATCACATCTGGCTATAATTCTTTTCCTCTTTTAAAAATATAATTATGAGGTTGGGTGTAGTGGCACAAGCCTTTAATCCCAGCACTCTGGAGGCAGAGGCAGGCAGATCTCTGTGAGTTCAAGGCCAGCCTGGTCTACACAATGAGTTCCAGGACAGCTGGAGCTACAGGGAAACCTTGGCTCAAAAAGACAAAATAAATAAATACATCCAATTATGAAATAATAAATGTGAGTTAACCATCTAAGCATAATAAAATATTACATGAAATTAAGCCAATTAAAAAAAAGAAATTAAGCCAATTAAGAAGGCAATAAAGGGGATTTGTTAATGTACGTAAGCCCCACACCCCTCAAATTTCCTACATCAACTCTAAAAATTCTCAACCTAAAGCCAGGTGTACTGGTACACTTTTAATCCCAGCATTTGGAAGGCAGAGGCAAGTGAATCTCGTTTAGTTCCAGGACAGCTGGGGCTACAGGGGGACCCTGTCTCAAAAAGACCCCCCCCCCAAAAAAAAAAAAAACTCAACCTATAAAACAAAACTACTTTTCTTGGCTTTTATCCTCCTTGGCTTTCCTATTGGGAGTCTGACAGATAACCAATCATTCCCTTGATTCCGAAGTTCATTCATTCCTGTTTAAGTGCCATCTCTTCCGACTCTACTGCTGGCCATTCTGCCTCCCCTCACCCACTACAACTCACCGAAGTGCGGCCCTAGTCTTGTGTACTCAACCCTTCTCTTACTGTTTTCTCTCTATTCCCACGGTTTCAAATACCACCGTTCACAGAGCATCAAATCCACATGCTCAAAGTAAGACCTTAGCCCTCGACCAGACTGTCTTGATAAGGTTCATCTACAGATAAAACTCACTTTCTCCTGACACACCACTCTCATCTTTTCCTTCTGCTCTACTCACAGTGGATCCGGGGTGCCAGATCTTGTCAACTACTTCTCCACAAGACTTCTTAGGCGCCTGCCCCAGTTCTTTTGATCCCCAGTCTTATTACTGTCTTTTAGCCTCGTACTTCCTGATCCCTGGGGCATGAAAATAGCCTCTCAAGTGGCCTTGCTCTTCTCTGCCACTCCCACAACAAATGACTAGGAACTCTGCACTAGCAGGAGCTGTGCCAAGTTCTGAGGCATCCCTGCTATCTGTAGAAGACTAATCCTGTTACCCACTGCTTTGATCATGGCACTCCCTGGTTCAGAACAGTTTCCCAGCTCCCCAACATTGAAGGGCTCCGCACTAGGAACCCAATATGCCAGGAGAGAATTGGCCGCTGTTATTCTCATCCTTTTAACACCATATACATTTTCTAACACATATTCTGGCCTACATGCAACAAAGCCCTCATCTTACCTTATATTCTCCTGTTTTGTCATTACAAAACTCAAACAGATTTAGAAAAGACACATTTTGTACTTCTAAACAGAAATGACAGGACTTGTAACCCCCTCTAGGGTCAGACTTGCCAATTCCCTTTGAAAATCAAAATGAAACTGCATTGTCAGAATGGAAACTACTCATGAAAACTCTCAAGTGTCCAGGGACAAATCTGTGCTTTGGAGCAGGAACCAAGCCCCAAATCTGGTCAAACAAGCAGAATGGTTCAGAACAGCAATCAAATACAAGGAACCCGTACTAATGCTACTACCTTATCAAATGCTCTCAGAACATGTATAGGGCTCCACTGTCACATCAAATTTGGTAAAATATTTCCTCCCGGTTGCAAAGTTCATGATTCTAAAAGAATTCACAATGGAAAAATGAAGTTTTAAGGTAAATACTAAGCTGGGTGGAACCCAGGAAATTCCCCCAAACTTCCTTCCATTTTTAAACTAAAGCAATAAAAACATCCTACCAAAGTCAATCTCTTAAACTAGGAATTCATAATTTATTTGTTGTATATGTCTTTATTTACTTTTGGAGGAGTGGAAGGGGAAGACAGGGTCTTGCAATGCAGTTCAGGGCACCTCAAACTCTTTCCTTATATACCTAAACGCTTCTTCAAACATCTTACTGATTGGTCTACACAGAAAAATCACTTTTCTGCTATGGTCTCCCCAAAGTTTGTTTGTGTTTTTTTTCTAAGAAAGGGTCTCACTATGTATCCCTGACTGGCCTCAAAACTCTGAGATCCACCTGCCTCTGCCTCTTGAATGCTAGGATTAAAGACAATTTCCTTTAATTTCATGTCTCAATTAATCTTTTCTCTGACACACTCAGAGAACCAATTATAATTATTATTTAAATGAGCTTGCTCAAACTTCAGAAACAACAACTGTCTATACAGAATTTTTCTGAGTGAGAAACTGGCTCAGTG
Organism: Rhizomys pruinosus; assembly: GCA_009823505.1. Taxonomy (NCBI): domain Eukaryota; kingdom Metazoa; phylum Chordata; class Mammalia; order Rodentia; family Spalacidae; genus Rhizomys; species Rhizomys pruinosus. Next base: position 869,585 of record VZQC01008612.1, on the reverse strand, counting down.
GTTAAAGAGTGCACACTGCTCTTCCAGAGGACCCAGGTTCTATTCCCAGCACCCACAACTCCCTGACACTTCCACTCCAGATCTGACAGCCTCCGCTAGCCTTTATACAGGCACTGTACTCATCCACAAACCCATACTCAGATGCACATATGTACCTAATTTTATTTTTTTAATTTTTATTTGTTATTTTTTATGTGTATGAGTGTACTGTCTGCATGTAGGTTGGTGTGCCTGTGTCGTGCAATGCTTCGGAGGTCAGAAGAGGGCATTGGATTCCCCTGGAACTGGAGTTAAAACAGTCCTTAGCTGCCATGTGGGTGCTGGGAATCAAACCCGGGTCCTCTGCAAGAGCAGTCAGTGCTCTTAACCGCTGAGCCATCTCTCCAGCCCTATTATACCTAATTTTAAAAAATAAAATCTTTTGGGGCCGGTGAGATGGCTCAGTAGTTAAGAGCACTGACTGCTCTTGCAGAGGACCCGGGTTCGATTCCCAGCACCCACAAGGCGGCTAAGAACTGTCTTTAGTACCGGGCGTGGTAGCACATGACTTTAATCCTAGTGCTTGGAGGCAAAGGCAGGCAGATTTCTGTGAGTTCAGGGCCAGCCTGGTCTATAGAGTGAGCTCCAGGCCAGCTGGGACTTAAAGGGAGACCCTGTCTCAAAAAAAAAATCTTTTAAAAAATATCTTCTCTCCTAAGTTATGTTTATTTCCCATTTTTTGTCCATGGTATTCAATATTAGCCATAATTTCTAACTCAAATAGAGTCATATTTCACATCTCTTAAGCTTACCCTTAAACTCATCTCAAACTTAATCCTTCTTCAATCCACCAGTTTTTCTTGGCTAAAACTCTAACAAGCTCTTTTTTTTTAATTTTTTTAAATTTTATTGACTTTTTTATGTGTATGAATGTACTGTCTGCATGCAGGTTTGTGCGCCAATGTCATGCAATGCTGTGGAGGTTATTTATTTATTTGTATGAATGTACTGTCTGCATGTAGGTTTGTGCACCACGTTGTTGTGGCAATGCCGTGAGAGGGTCAGAAGAGGGTGTCGATTCCCCCTGGACTGGAGTTCTCCTGGAATGGACAGTCAAAAGACGGTTCTTAGCCGCCTTTGGGTGGGTGCTGGGGAATTGACCGGGATCCTCTGCAAGAGCAGTCGGCAGCTTTAATCGCTAGGCCATCTCTGCCAGCCCCGCAAGCTCTTTTCAAATCCCATGTAGATAGACCCAGTGGGCCCTTCATTAATATTCGAACCCTTCTTGAAACAAAAAAAATTTCTTCTTTCTGAAATGTCAGAGAACATGCTAGGCAAGTGCTCTACTACTGAGTTATACCTCGGCCTTTTGCTTCACTTTTTAATTGCAGAGTTTCACTAAATTGCCCAAGCTGGCTTTATGATATTTTGGTTTTTTTTCGTTTTTTAGTCCTTTTTTGAGACAGGTCTCCCCTGTAGCCCCAGCTGTCCTGAGAACTCAGTCTTTAGACCATGGTTTGGCCTGTAGACCTCACAAAGATCCGCCTGTCCTCTGGCCTCGAGTGCTAGACTCAATGAGGCGTGCCCACTAGCCACGGGCTCAAACTGCCTTTAAAACTCTAACTGGCCAGAGGCAAGGTGGACTTTATTACACTTGCCGATCCTATTGCCTCAGCCTCTCTCTCTCTAGTAGCTGGGATTATTACCTGTGTGTTCCACAAGATCCAGCTAATATTTCTTGTTAGCTATTTCCTTCCTCTCAGATAGCACTGTTTTTTGTTTGTTTGTTTGTTTGTTTTTCAGTACTGGAGCCTGAACTTAGGAACATATGCATGCTAGGTCAGCGAAGCCATCCTACCACTAAACTATAGAGCTCTAGCATTCCTCCACTCAGTGCTCTGTTTTGGGTTATTTTTTGTTGTTGTTTTTTATATGAGACAGGGTCTCTCTGTAGCCCCAAGCCTGTCGCTTGGAACCATCTCTCATAGTAGACAGGCTGGCCTTACCTCACAGAGATCCGCACTGCCTCTGACACACCGCAACGCGCTAGGTACTTAGGAAAGGAGCGCCACCCATCCACGCCCGGACCTATGCTTCGTGTTTTGTTTGGTTTTTTTTGTTTTTGTTTTGTTTTTGGGGGGGTTCTTTTTGAGACAGGGTTTCCTTGTAGCTTCTGGCTGTCCTGGAAACTCACTCTGTTTGACAGGCCTGGCCTCAAACTCACAGAGACCATCGCATGCCTCTGCCTCCCAAGTGCATAGAGATTAAAGGCAGCGCGCCACCACGCCCAGCATTTTATCTTCCTGGTATTGTTATTCAAATGTACTGTCTGCATGCAAGTTTTGCATGCACCCGTGTCGTGCAATGCGGGTGTAAGAGGTCAGAAAGAGCCGGTGTCGTATTTCCCTGGAAACTTGGAGTTCCTCTGGAAATTGGAGATTTCAGACGAGTTCTTGGCAATGCCTATGTGAGTTGCTGGGTCGAACCCCGGGTCCTCTGTAAGAGCGGTCGACGCTCTTAACCGCTTTAGGCCATCTCTCCAGCCACTGACTTCTTTTTTAGAAACAGGGTCTCAGATATATAGCAGAGGCTGGCCTGAAACACTAATGCAGCCTAGACCGGCCCCAACGTGTAGGACAATCCTCCTGCCCAGACCCACTAAATGATATCTCATTGACCTGTATTCTTTCTATCAGAATTTCTGTAAGAGTAAGAAATTCATCCGGTCCAGTTTGTGCTGGCGCACCACTTTAATCCTAGCACTCCGGGAGCAGAAGAGACAGGCGGGATTTTGTGAGTTCAAGCCAAGCATGGTTCTACATATATGAACTCCAGACACAGCTGGGCTACAAAAGTCTCAAAAAGAACCAAAAAAAACGAAAAAAAAAAAAAGAAAGGGAAGGAAGGAAGGAAGAAGGAAGGAAGGAGGAAGGAAGGAAGAAGGGAAGGGAAGGAGGTAGATGTAATACCTCCTAAATCTAGTCCTCTGTAGCATCTCTTAACTTTCTTTTCATTGATTTATTTTTGCCTTTCTACTAACTTTTCTACTTTAGTAACTAATTTGACTACCACCCCCATCTACTGGATTTTTATTTAAAATACCTTATTTTGGGGCCAGAGTGCAGTGGCAATACATACCATTAGTTGTCACGGCAATGTCTGAGAAACGATACCCTAGCAGAGGAGTTATCCTCTGGAGAGATGGAGGCCAGCCTGCTCTTCTACAGTGAGTTATCAGGCCTAAGGGCTAAAGGGAAAACCCTGTCTTCAAAACATAAAATATCCTATTTCAGTTCCCGTGAATAGTTTATTTCTACACAGGTAATATCTTACTAATTCATTTACCAATGGAATAAAAATGTCTTCCTAATATTCTGTTTCCCCTGGTGTCCATTGTTCAGCTGGCTGCAGTTGATGCCTGTTTCAAACAGATGGTTTTCCGCAAAAGCACCAAAAGGTCCTTTTGGTTGTCCACATCTGTAGACAAGTTGCTAAACTAGAGTTACACTGACTGATACCTGGGTGACTTTCCTCAACCTCAAGTGAAAATCTGTTTAACCAACAGTGAATTTGAGTTCTGACCAAACAGTCAATGTCTAAATCATAAGAAATCCTTCCTAGCATGAGTCCACAAGAGAGGCGAAAAAAAAATAATGTAAACCACTCACACTTTCCAGTTCAATAGTAAGCATTCTACTTTCCAGGTACCTGAAGTCCAATAATCCTGCAGAGGGATGGCGTATAGTCATTCTAAAACACTCCCCCTTGGAGCTAGGCCAGAGAGCACAGGCCATAAATCCGCACGTATTTGGGAAGCTAGAGGCAGGAGGATAAAACATTCAAGTCCTGAACTGTGCTACAGAAAAGCTGAGATCAGTCTCAAAAAAAAAAATTAAAGGGAGTGGGCTATAGCTGAAGTGGTAAGAGTAACCTATGCCTCCAGCCTGCATGTGGAGGTAGCGCTCAATCCCCAGTACTACAAAATTAAACAAACACCCCCCACAACTTTCTTGCCCCAACATCTCTTTATTAATTTTTGATTGTACATATAGTAACTCAGAAAGATAATGTAAGGCATTCCTTGCTGCAAACCCACTAGCAATACTAACCAACACTGACAGGGAAATGGCTGAATTTTAACCACCTGGTTGTGCCATTGTTCTCGCAGGACAGTTCTGCTCTGGACACTGGTGTACTGCAGGCTGCCAATTTTTGGCATAGGGCCACAAATTCCCGAAAACTTTCTTAGATCCTGACTGATTCTAAATTGCTTTATTCAACCAGAAATTCATCAAAATGCTGATGAATTGAAGCATTTCAGGTTTTTTACCTGTTTTTCTGGATTTTTTTTTATATATATTTAGCAATTTGGAGTATAAATGGAAAGGAAGAAGCAAAAAATATCTGAATGCTCTAAATTTATGGTGAATATAAAGTCATGGGTTTTTAAAGTGCCAAATCAAACAGCACGGTCAAGAATACTTGCAAAAAAAAATAATAAAGAAAAAAAAAAATCTTAAAAATTTTTTGAGACGGAGTCTCCCTAGTAAGCCCAAAGTGGGCTTGGAACTCAACTATGTAGACCAGCTGGCCCTCAACTCAGAGATGCAGTGGTTGTGTCTCCCAAGTGCTATTATTGGATTAAAAGTACATGCACCACCGCCAGCTCGAAAAATTTTTTTAATCAATAAGTTACAATTACAAATTTACCGCCGACTAATGAGATCAAATACTCTGCTGGGCGTAGGTGGTGCAACGCCTTAATCCCAGCACNAGCCTTGATCTCACAGAGATCCTCCTGAGTGCTGGGACTTAAGGCATGTGCAACCATACTTGCCCTCTTTCTACTTAAAAAAATTAATTTTATGTGTATAAGTGTTTTGTCTACGTGTAAGTGCACAGTGTATGCACTGCCTCTGTAAGCCATAACAGAGCATAGGATCCCTTGGAACTAGAATTAAGGATGGTGGCTAGTCACCATGTGGGTGCTGGGAACTAAACCTGGGTCCTCTGCAGGAGTAGCCAGTGCTCTTAACTGCAGAATGATCTCGCCAGCCCCCTGCCCCTTTTCACTGCTTTTTCCCCCCGCCCACCCCGTTTTTCTTTTACTGCTTTTTAGACAGAGACAAAAGAATGATCAAAGCTGGGCACGGTGGTACACACCTTTAATCCCAGCACTCCAGAGGCAGAGGCAGAGGCAGAGGGCAGGAGGATCTCTGTGAGTTCAACTGGCCTGGTCTACCTAGTGATTTCCAGGCTAGCTGGGAATACAGAGAGACCCTGTCACAAAAAGACCAGGGATGGGGGAAGGACCCCCAGCACTTGGGAGGCAGAGGCAGGCAGATCTCTATAAGCTCCATGGTAGCCTGGTCTACATAGTTTGACCCTATCTCAAAAAACAAGCAAACAGGGGCTAGAGAGATGGTTCAGTGGTTAAGAGCACAGACTGCTCTATCAGAGGACCTGGGTTCAATTCCCAGCACCCACATGGCGGCTAAGAAGCATCTTTAAGCCAGGCGTGGTGGCGTATGCCTTTAATCCTAGCACTCAGGAGGCAGTGGCAGGTGGATCTCTTTGAGTTCCAGGCCAGCTGGGGCTATAGGGAGACCCTGTCTCAAAACAAAAACAAAAACAAAAAACAAGTGAAAAACAAAAAAACAAGCAAACAAAAAATCACAATGGAATCATTTATGCTCCCGTCCATGTCACAGGCTGGTTGAAACAGACCATTTTTACTTATTAATCTTAGTTTTTTTTTTTGGGGGGGGTCTTTTTGAGACAGGGTCTCCCTGTAGCTCTGGCTGTCCTGGAACTCACTCTGTTGACCAGGCTGGCCTCAAACTCACAGAGATCCGCATGCCTCTGCCTCCCAAGTGCTAGGATTAAAGGCATGCGCCACCACGCCCAGCATTTATTTCTGTATGTGTATCAATGTACTGTCTGCATGCAAGTTTGTGCACCCGTGTCGTGCAATGCGGTGGAGGTCAGAAGAGGGTGTCGGATTTCCCTGGAACTGGAGTTCTCCTGGAATTGGAGTTTCAGACGGTTCTTGGCTGCCATGTGAGTGCTGGGGATCGAACCCGGGTCCTCTGTAAGAGCGGTCGGCGCTCTTAACCGCTAGGCCATCTCTCCAGCCCTGCTTCTGTTTTTTGAAACAGGGTCTCAGTATATAGCAGAGGCTGGCCTGAAACACATGCAGCCTAGACCGGCCCCAAACTGTGGACAATTCTCCTGCCTCAGACCCCTAAATGTCATCTCATTGACTTCTGTATTCTTTTCTTATCAGAATTTCTGTAAGATGTAAGCACTCCTGGTCCAGTGTGCTGGCGCACACCTTTAATCCTAGCACTCGGGAGGCAGAGAGACAGGCGGATTTTTGTGAGTTCAAGGCCAGCCTGGTCTACAGAGTGAGTTCCAGGACAGCTGGGGCTACAGAGAGTCCCTGTCTCAAAAAGACCAAAACGAACGAACGAAGGAAGGAAGGAAGGAAGGAAGGAAGGAAGGAAGGAAGGAAGGAAGGAAGGAAGGAAGGAAGGATAGATGTAAATACTCCTAAATCTATCCTCTGTAGCATTTTAACTTTCTTTTCATGATTTTATTTTTGCCTTTCTACTAACTTTTCTACAGTAACTAATTTGACTACCACCCCCATCTACTGGATTTTTATTTAAAATACCTTATTTTGGCCAGATGCAGTGGCATACACCATTAGTCCCAGCAGAGGCAGCTGGATCTCTGGAGATGGAGGCCAGCCTGGTCTACACAGTGAGTTTCAAGCCAACTGGGGCTAAAGGGAAACCCTGTCTCAAAACATAAAATATCCTATTTCAGTTCCTGAATAGTTTATTTCTCACGGTAATTATTTACTAATTCATTTACCAATGGATAAAAATGTCTTCCCTAATATTCTGTTTCCCCTGGTGTCCATTGTTCAGCTGGCTGCAGTTGATGCCTGTTTCAAACAGATGGTTTTCCGCAAAAGCACCAAAAGGTCCTTTTGGTTGTCCACATCTGTAGACAAGTTGCTAAACTAGAGTTACACTGACTGATACCTGGGTGACTTTCCTCAACCTCAAGTGAAAATCTGTTTAACCAACAGTGAATTTGAGTTCTGACCAACAGTCAATGTCTAAATCATAAGAATCCTTCCTAGCATGAGTCCACAAGAGAGGGAAAAAAAATATGTAACCACTCACACTTTCCTTCAATAGTAAAGCATTCTACTTTCCAGGTACCTGAAGTCCAATATCCTGCAGGATGGCGGTAAGTCATCTAAAACACTCCCCCTTGGAGCTAGGCCAGATAGCACAGGCCCATAATCCCACCTACTTGGGAAGCTAAGGCAGGAGGATAAAACATTCAAGTCCTGACTGTGCTACAGAAAGTGAATTCAGTCTCAAAAAAAAAATAAAGGGATGGGGCTATAGCTAAGTGGTAGAGTACCTTGCCTTCAGCATGCATGTGGAGGTCTAGGCTCAATCCCCAGTATCACAAAATTAAACAAACACTCCCCCTACAACTTTCTTGCCCCAACATCTACTTTATTAATTTGAATGTACATATATGTAACTCAGAAAGATAATGTAAGGCATTCCTTGCTGCAAACCCACTAGCAATACTAACCAACACTGACAGGGAAATGGCTGAATTTTAACCACCTGGTTGTGCCATTGTTCTCGCAGGACAGTTCTGCTCTGGACACTGGTGTACTGCAGGCTGCCAATTTTTGGCATAGGGCCACAAATTCCCGAAAACTTTCTTAGATCCTGACTGATTCTAAATTGCTTTATTCAACCAGAAATTCATCAAATGCTGATGATGAACATTTCAGGTTTTTCTGTTTTTCTGGATTTTTTTTTTCATTAATGTGATTGTCAAAGAAAGGAAGAGCAAAGATATCTGATCTCTAATTTATGGTGAATATAAAGTCATGGGTTTTTAAAGTGCCAAATCAAACAGCACGGTAATATGCAAAAAAAAAAAATCATTCGTGAGACAGAAATTAAAAAATTTTTTTTTGAGACGGAGTCTCCCTATAGCCCAAAGTGGGCTGGAACTCACTATGTAGACCAGGCTGGCCTCCAACTCAGAGATGCAGTGGTCTGTGTCTCCCCAAGTGCTAGGATTAAAAGTATGCACCACCGCACCCAGCTCGAAAAAATTTTTTTTAATCAATAGTAGCACATTACAAATTTACCGCCACTTAAGAGATCAAATACTCTGCTGGGCGTGGTGGTGCACGCCTTTAATCCCAGCACTCCAGAGGCAGAGGCAAGCGGATCTCTGTGAGTTCAAGGCCAGCCTGGTCTACCTAGAAAGCTCTAGGCCAGCTGGGACTAAAGGGAGACCCTGTCTCAAAAAAAATATCAAATATTCTTAGATGTCTATAACTAGTAACATTAATCTAGTAAAGTGTAAATCACATCCAATTCCCTAAGAACAGATTATCTTACTCTAAAACATTCCTGCCTGCCCCAGTCAAGAGAAGAGAAAATGTCTGCTGTTGTAAATGTTAAGAATCCTGTCCTTCCTTGCCTCGTCCCACTTGGAATTTCATATGCTTCACTCAGAAATTCAATGCCAAGTTGTTAAAGATTACTTTTTCCATAAAACCATTCTGTGCCAATTGGCAATGTCAAGGTTTTGTTTGTTTAAAGTTTAAGAGTCCAAACTTTCACAATCTATTAAAATTTGGTCCTAAAACAACAAACCTATAAGCCTTATTTTTCCAAAAACCCTACTTCTGCTCAGATTAAGAATTGCCAAAAATATCCTCTGAATTTAGTTATATTTGTAAGCTAAAAATACCACACTACATTAAACACTTTTTTTGTGTGCGTCTTTTTGAAACAGGGTCTCCCTGTAGCCCCAGCTGGCCTGGAGCTCAGCATGTAGACCAGGCTGGCCTTGAACTCACAGAGATCCACCTGTCTCTGTCCCCCCAGTGCTGGGATTAAAGGCATGCACCACCACGCCTGGCTAGTTAAACACTTGTATTTACAGACTTTGCATTTGCTTTCAGATATATAAAGCAGTATACCTTCCTTTGCCAGGCGTGGTGGCGTACGCCTTTAATCCTAGGACTCAGGAGGCAGAGGCAGGTGGATCTTTGTGACTTCAAGGCCAGCCTGGTCTATAGAGAGAGTTCTAGGACAGCTGGGGCTACAGGGAAACCCTGTCTCGAAAAGACCAAAAAATAAAAAAATAAAGCAGTATACCTTCCTTAATAAAAATACTGTCCTTGGGGCTGGAGAGATGGCCTAGCGGTTAAGAGCGCCGACCGCTCTTACAGAGGACCCGGGTTTGTTCCCCAGCACCCACATGGCGGCCGAGAACCGTCTGAAACTCCAATTCCAGGAGAACTCCAGTTCCAGGGGAATCCGAGACCCTCTTCTGACCTCCGCGGCGTTGCACGATACAGGTGCACAAACTTGCATGCATACAGTACATTCATACACATACAGAAATTAATAAAAAAATTTAAAAAAAAATAAAATAAAATAAAATAAAATAAAATAAAATAAAATAAAATAAAATAAAAATACTGTCCTTTAAATGCATATAATAATTTACCAATCCACTGCTGTTATATGTAACATTCCACTGTACATCTTAACTTGATTAAGTATAACTCAAGTCTTGGGATCACTCTTTTTTACTTCAGAGAGACCTTTTTTTAATGTACATGAGTGTACTGTCTGCATGTAGGTTGGTGCACCCGTGTCATGCAATGCTGCGGAGGTCAGAAGAGGGCGTCGGATTCCCCTGGAACTGGAGTTAAAGATGGCTCTTAGCCGCCATGTGGGTGCTGGGAATTGAACCTGGGTGCTCTGCAAGAGCAGTTGGTGCTCTTAACCGCTAGGCCATCTCTCCAGCCCCCAGAGGGACTTTTTTTAAAGTAGCTTATTAGCTTTTGCTGAGATGCTGAAGAGAATTCCTACTCACAGGTTTCCTTAGATGAAGTATTCTGCCTTTAAGTCATAGGTGTGCTGGAGTAGAATGCATGAAACACTTGATGTGATCAAAGAATGAAGATAGTATTTTGATATAGAGTGGAGATTTAGATTACAACATACAAGAATACATGAAATAAAGCTGTCACAGGTAAAAATTTTTTAAAGTTTTTTTTTCTATCAAATACAATCCAGGATAATGAAATGTTGGTATTATCTAAAAATTTTCCTTCCTCTTTGCTTTTATTCTTGTAGTACCTGCCATCTTTTCCAAAACTAGACATGACTTAATCTCTGGACTAGTTATTCTGTTAATTTCATTGAATATAATCTCTTATGCAGTCCCCCTTTTCAATAAGCGCTATATCTCCTCCTACTAAAAAAAAAAAAAAAAACTTAATACATTAGAATTTAAAGACATTTTTATTAGTTTGGATACTTTGTTTTTATTTTGATCTTTTTAAGACAGGGTCTCCCTGTAGTCCCAGCTGTCCTGGAACTCACTCTGTAGACCAGGCTGGCCTTGAACTCACAAAGATCCGCCTGCCTCTGCCTCCCAAGTGCTAGGATTAAAGGCGTGCGCCACCAGGCCCGGCTAGTTTGGATACTTTGTAATAGTTATTACATGTATTTATTTTGTGGGTGTGCACACATGCATGGCCACATGTACATATGGGTATGGGTGTGTACATGAGGGTCAGAGGACAATCTAGAGGGTGGGGGTAAACCCTCTATTTCTACCACATGGGCTCTGGGAATCAAATCCAGATCCTCAAGTATGGCAGCAGGAACCCGCATCCACTAAACCATCTCATCATCGTTGATTTTATTTTTTTAACACAGGATCTTATTATACATTAGCCGAGGCTGGCCTGAAACTTCCAGCAATCTTCCTGCTTCAGCCTCCTAAATGCTAGACTCATAGGTGCTAGCCACTGTACTCAAGCTTATATTTTTACATTATTATAGTCTGACTTTCAGATTCCAAATCTATCCTATGAGAGGTTGAGGGTGAAATTCAGTGGCAGAGCAACTGCCTAGCATGTAGGAGACTATGGGTCTAATCCCCACACCACAAGAAATGAACTATGAACATTCTTTTTTTTTAATTTTTTTTTTATTTATTTATTTTTGTATGTATATGAATGTACTGTCTGCATGCAGGTTTGTGCACCCGTGTCGTGCAATGCCGCGGAGGTCAGAAGAGGGTCTTGGATTCCCCTGGAACTGGAATCAAAGACGGTACTCAGCTGCCATGTGGGTGCTGGGGATCGAACCCGGGTCCTCTGCAAGAGCAGTCGGCGCTCTTAACACGCCACTGTTAGGCACAAAACAAACAATACATGTAACTTGACCCCTACTCTCTTATCTTGCCTAACTGAACACATGATCTCTAGATTGCTTTTCCTACATACACTAAGTACATTAGCTCTGTGAGATTCTTTAATTATATTAACACCAGCAATAGTCTCCATACATCTTAAACACTGGCAAGAATAGAATACTGGGCCTTTCCGTAAGTAGAACAATTGTTTTAAATAAACAGTTGCAGAACTGTGGAGTGTTTCAACAGTGATCTTTTGATAATGCAGTTAGCAATATGCTTTGCACATATAACTTAATAAATCCCCGAGTCACTAAACAAACAGTGAAGAACAGGCTGGGTTTGCCAAACAAGACCAGCAATAAGCATGCTCCAGGCTATCAGTAAGTATTTTTAAACTTCATGCTCATTCCCAAGGCAAAAGTAAGGAACCAGCAAATTTGAGAGGGAGAACGATCTAAGTTTGCCTTTATTTTTTCCTTTCAGGAAGTGAGAGAAACAATAAAATATTACTAAACTAATACATAATTGAAATTTTTAAAAGTGGATACATAAAAACAAAGCTTCTAGAAAACTGTCTATAATTCTATGCTAGCTCACTGAGGGGAATATAAATTAACTTTGCTTAAAAAAATGGGTTGGGCGAACAGCTCAGCGGTTGGGAGCACCGACTTCTCTTGCAGAGGACCTGGGTTCGATTCCCAGCACCTACATGGTGGCTAAGAGCCGTCTTTAATTCCAGTTCCAGGGGAATCCGATGCCTTCTTCTGACCTCCACGGCATTGCATGACACAGGTGCACAAACCTACATGCAGACTGAGTACATTCATACACATAAAAAGTAATAAATAAAATTTTTAAAAAATAGTTAGAAAAATCCTCAATTATTTAAAAAAAAAAAAAAACAACAGACAAACATAAACCTGGGCTGGGACACAGCTCTATGGTAAGGTGCATGCCTACCATATGCAAGACCTGGGTTCAATCCCTAGTACCAAAAGAGGGAGGGAGGGAGGGCAGGACAGAGGGAGGGAGGGAGTCAACCACTGTTAATTTTTTTAAATAATCAAACTGATAGCACCTTTTCAAAAAACATCCGGCTTTTCCCAAAACTGTATGAATTATGCCAGAAGAGTAGACTTCCTTTCATAAAACTAACCTGCCACTTAGAACAAAACCTCAAAAACAATTTAACCAAACTACAAGTTATTATGAATTCTAAGTCAAATATTTGTAAATATGATCTACCACATACAAATGGCAATTAATAGGGACAGTAAGATGACTCAGAGTGTAAAGGCTCCTTTCACCAAGGCTAGATAACCTGAGGCATCCAAGGACCCACATGGTAGAAGGAGTGAAGAGACGCAGAACTCCATATGCATGCCATAGCATGTGTGTGCATCCCCTCCCTCCACAAATGAATAAAATGTAATAAATGTTATGGAAATAATATATATCTACATATATATACAGAGAGAACTTAACACAGTACAATTATTATAGAGTTCAAGGATGGAGCTAAATAACAGTCCAAATTAAGTAGAGGAAAAGAAAAGCCTAAGCAAGCCAGCTAGGGCTAAAAAAGACAAAAATAAGAGAGAAAAGAGAAAAGAAAAAAGAAAAGCCTAGCCATGTGTTGTGCTGCACACCCGTAATCCTAGCACTTGGGAAGTGGAGGCAGAGGGACCAGGAGTCAAGGCTGTCCTTCGTGCAAGCTCCAGACCATCCTGTACTTCATGAGACCATCTTGAAGAAAAACAAAAGAAAACAACTAATATTCTCAATAGATCCTATAAAATTGAAAGCATCTATTTTTTTTTTCATTTAAAATAAACTTCTGGTCCTTGTGACTGCATACCTGCAATCCCAGCCCTTAGGAGGTTCAAGTACAAGCCAGCCTAGGCTAGATAGTAAGTTCCAAGACAGAAAAGGAAAAAGAATGAAAGTGCCACTAAAACACCAAGAGTAATATACAGAAATACCAAGCCTGCTCTTGAATATGCTGAATCAGTATTACCAACTCTCTCTTTTTTTTTTTTTTTTTTCCTACGTGTATGAATGTACTGTCTCCATACAGGTCTGGTGCACTCATGTCGTGCAATGCCGCAGAGGTCAGAAGAGGGTGTCGGATTCCCCTGGAACTGGAGTTCTCCTAGAACTGGAGTTTCAGATGGTTCTCAGCCGCCATGTGGGTGCTGGGGATCGAACCCGGGTCCTCTGCAAGAGCAGTCAGTGCTCTTAACCGCTAGGCCATCTCTCCAGCCCATTACCAATTCTCTTTTAAGTACACTTTTGTTGTAAGCTAACAGACTTTATATATGTAGTAATGCTTTTAGACTATTCTATTCCACTGATCAATATGGTATTGCACCCACTGTTTTAATAAGGTTTGCTGTGTTGTTGTATGCCTTCTATTTATTGTTTCATTTTATGAGCATGAGTGTATCGCCTGCACATTGAGTGCATCAAATCCCCTGATACTGGAATTACAGACAGTTGTTAGTTGCTTTGTGGGTGGTGGGAACCAAACCTGGGTCCTCTGCAAGAGCAGCCAGTGCTCTTAATGGTTGAGCCATTTCTCCAGAGCCCCAATACAACTTATTTTTGCACCAATGTTTCCTAACTATAATGCAACACAATTAGAAATAAATGCCCACGGGCTGGAGAGATGGCCTATTGGTTAAGAGTGCCAACCGCTCTTGCAAAGGATCTGGGTTAAATTCCCAGCACCCACCTGGCGGCTGAGAACATCTCAACTCCAGTTCCAGGGGAATCTGACACCCTCTTCTGACCTCCGAGGCATTGCATGACCGGGGTGCACAGACCTACATGCAGACAGTACATCCATACACATATAAAAATAAAACTTTTTAAAAAGTATTAAAAAAGAAATAAATGCCCAAAGTTGGACACAGTAGCACATACCTGTGATCCAGCACTTGGAAATAGAAACAGAAGAATCAAGAGTTAAGGCCAGCCTCAGCTATACAGTGAGTTTGAGGCCAGCTTGAACTACACGAGATCTTGTCTTTAAAAAGAAAAAGCCGGAGACAATACCAGCAAGAGAAATACCCCAAAATTTGAAAACAAGGTTCTACAAAACTCAATGGACAATAAGAAAAATATGAAAATCACAATGTATTTAAAACTATTTAATAATGCTGGGTATGGTGGTGCATGCCTTTAATCCCAGCACTGGGAAGCAGAGGCAGACAGATCCCTGTGAGTTCAATACCAGCCTGGTCTATATATGTAGTTCCAGGCCAGTTGGGGCTACAGAGAGACCCTGCCTCAAAAAGTCAAAAAAATTATTTAATAACAAAAATAAATTAGTATCAACATTGTAAGATCCAGTTATCAGAAAATTTTATGATTTTCAATATGTATACCTCGAAATTAGGTTACATACTACTGAGCTTAACCTCCAACTTAAGTGTTTCTAATGTCAGAACAAACACAGAGAAGAAATAATACCCTTAAGCGTAGAAAGACAAAGGGTCAGTAAAATAAATTATTAGAAAAATTTAATAAATGTAAGCAAGTTACAAGCAGCACATAAGAAAACATGGAAATTCAACTACGTTTTCCAAACATCATCAAGGAACTATTTTATACCAAAATACTTGAAAATTTAAGAGTGTTCCAGGAAACTATTTTGTATAAATTACAAAAAGAAAAAAAAAAGAAAAAAACAAAAACCCTCACCAAAAGGCAAAATGACATTGGGGGGGGGGTCACTATTAACAAATCAAAAACCCGTGGTGGCGCATGCTTTTAATCCTAGCACTTGGGAGGCAGAGGCAGGCGGATCTCTGTGAGTTCAAGGCCAGCCTGGTCTACATAGCAAGTTCCAGGACAGCCAGAGCTACAGGGAGACCTTGTCTCAAAAAACCAAAAAAAAACAAAAAAAATCAGGTCCAGGGGAATCCAAGACCCTCTTCTGACCTCCGCGGCATCACACGACACGGGTGCGCAGACCTGCATGCCGACAATACATTCATGCACATAAAAATAAATAAAATAAAATAAAATAAAATAAATAAAAAATTAAAAATTAAAAAAAAACAAAACCCCAAATCTACAAAAGAAAAGAAAAGAAATACAGTTTGACAGAGTCTAACATGACAATCACATCACTTCTATTAAATAGACCTAGACCTGTTTCAAAAGGAAGGGTGTGCTCCCCAATTCATCTTACGAGGCTAGCTGCTAGTGTACACCTGGGGGGTGGGGGGGGGATTAATTACTAGCATACCATATTTCCTCATTATCTAGGACTTCCATTTAAGACTTATCACAATTATTTAGATCTTTATGTTATCTTGTACACACGTAAATAACATTCAGGGTCCTATGGACTGCTCTTCACTCAAATCTGTACAATAGTTCCGAAACAAAACCATTCTCTATCAATAAGCATTGGTAATGCTGAGCATTTCTTAAAGTGCTTTACTATTGTCTATGTGATTTAAACTCAAGGCAGACACCCATTTAGCAATTTCTTCTGTCTCCTGCTGCACTATTTGGCATGAAATAACATGTAACATGGCACATAATCATTAAAGTGGTGACAAAATCAAGAGCCCTGACCAAGTGTACACATGTTTAGGCAATGATAACTATACTATGATGGCTGCCTGGAAAAGTAATTAGAAGATGCCATCAAGTGAAGCTCTATTTTGAATTTAAGCCATTAAAATGTAGGAAGTAAAAACCCAAGGGTGTAGCTCAGAGGCAGAGCACTTGCACAGCATGCATAAGGTCCTGGGTTCAATCTAGCACCATTTAAGGAAAAGAAGAAAAGTGCAAACCAGGCCTGACAGCACAGACCCATATTTCCACCCAGGCACTTCAAAAGCTGGGGCAGGAAAATCTCAAATTTTAGTCCAACCCGAGCTACAGAATGAATTTAAGGACAGTGGAGGCAATTGAAAAACCCTATCTAAAATAAAATAAAATAAAAAAGCGGGGCGTGGTGGCACACACCTTTAATCCTAGCACTCGGGAGGCAGAGGCAGGCGGATCTTTGTGAGTTCAAGGCCAGCCTGGTCTGCAGAGTGAGTTCCAGGACAGCTGGGGCTACAGGGAGACTCTGTCTCAAAAAGACAAAAAAAAAAATTTAAATTAAACCCAGGTCTGGAGGGGCTGAGGATGTAGTTGGTTTTATAGGGCTTGTCAAGCATGCATGGAATTCTGGGTTCTAATCCCAGCACTACATAAATCATTTATCCAAAAGACTACCAAGGAACTGGCATAATGGTACATGCTTGTAATCCTGGCACTCCAGAAATGGAGGCAGGAAGATCAGAGGTTCAAAGTCATCCTTGGCAAGTTCTGGAACACCCTGAGATACAAGAGAGCATGTTTAAAAAAAAATAAGAAAGACACAGCTTGTATGAGACCCCGAGTTTAATGCCCCGTTATAGAGGGGTAAGGAAATCTGATTCATAATAACAAAAATTACACGCCAGATAAAAATGCAATAAAAACCCAAACATTCCTAAAAAGCAAACTGAGGAAAACAGCTAAAACACTCCTGGGGAAAAAAGAACATACATGAAGATTCAGTTATAAACCTATCATCATTAAATAAAAGTGGCAAAAACAATTGGACAAATAGATCAATCAGAACAGAAAGAGAAAGTAAAAATCACGTGGAACCATCGAGATGCCTCAGGGGAAAGGAGCTTGCCACCAAACGGGACAGCGTGAAGTCAGTCCCCAGGACCCACACGGGGGAAGGAGAGCACCTAATCCCAAACTGTCCTCTGACCTCCATACACATTTCAGCCCACACATGCACACAAATAAATAGAATCATTAACGCTGAAAAAGCCTTTGACAAAATCCAGCATCCCTTCATGCTTAAAGTCCTAAAGGGAGGCTGGGCGTGGTGGAGCACACCTTTAATCCTAGCACTTGGGAGGCAGAGGCAGGCGGATCTTTGTGAGTTCAAGGCCAGCCTGGTCTACGATGTGAGTTCCAGGACAGCTGGGGCTACAGGGAGACCCTGTCTCGAAAAGACCANAAAGAGATAGAGATACAAAGAAAAGAAAAGAAATACAGTTTGACAGAGTCTAACATGACAATCACATCACTTCTATTAAATAGACCTAGACCTGTTTCAAAAGGAGGGGGTAGCTCCCAATTCATCCTCTTACGACAGGCTAGCTGCTAGTTACAACCGGGGGGGGGGATTAATTACTAGCATACCATATTTCCTCATTATCTAGGACTTCCATTTAAGACTTATCACAATTATTTAGATCTTTATGTTATCTTGTACACACGTAAATAACATTCAGGGTCCTATGGACTGCTCTTCACTCAAATCTGTACAATAGTTCCGAAACAAAACCATTCTCTATCAATAAGCATTGGTAATGCTGAGCATTTCTTAAAGTGCTTTACTATTGTCTATGTGATTTAAACTCAAGGCAGACACCCATTTAGCAATTTCTTCTGTCTCCTGCTGCACTATTTGGCATGAAATAACATGTAACATGGCACATAATCATTAAAGTGGTGACAAAATCAAGAGCCCTGACCAAGTGTACACATGTTTAGGCAATGATAACTATACTATGATGGCTGCCTGGAAAAGTAATTAGAAGATGCCATCAAGTGAAGCTCTATTTTGAATTTAAGCCATTAAATGTAGGAAGTAAAAAACCCAGGGTGTAGCTCAGGGCCAGAGCACTTGCACAGCATGCATAGGTCCTGGGTTCAATCTAGCACCATTTAAGGAAAAGAAGAAAAGTGCAAACCAGGCCTGACAGCACAGACCCATATTTCCACCCAGGCACTTCAAAAGCTGGGGCAGGAAAATCTCAAATTTTAGTCCAACCCGAGCTACAGAATGAATTTAAGGACAGTGGAGGCAATTGAAAACCCTATCATATAAATAAAATAAAATAAAAATCAAATAAAATAAAATAAAATAAAAATAAAAAAAATAAAATAAAAATAAAAAGCGGGGCGTGGTGGCACACACCTTTAATCCTTAGCACTCCGGAGGCAGAGCGCAGCGGCTCTTCATGGTGAGTTCTCACAGGCCAGCCTGGTCTCTGCAAGAGTGAGTTCCACGGACCAAGCTCGGGCTACCACAGGGAGACCCTGTCTAACAAAGACAAAAAAAAAATTTAAAAATTAAACAGCCAGTCCTGCAGCGGGCTGAGGATGTAGTTGGTTTTATAGGGCTTGTCAAGCATGCATGGAATTCTGGGTTCTAATCCCAGCACTACATAAATCATTTATCCAAAAGACTACCAAGGAACTGGCATAATGGTACATGCTTGTAAATCCTGGCACTACCAGAAATGGCAGGCAGGAAGATCAGAGGTTCAAGTCATCCTTGGCAAGTTCTGGAACACCCTGAGATACAAGAGAGCATCGGTTTAAAAAAAAATAAGAAAGACACAGCTTGTATGAGACCCCGAGTTTAATGCCCCGTTATAGAGGGGTAAGGAAATCTGATATCATAATAACAAAAATTAACAACGCCAGACATAAAAATGCAATAAAAACCCAAACATTCCTAAAAAGCAAACTGAGGAAAACAGCTAAAACACTCCTGGGGAAAAGAAAACATACATGAGATTCAGATTTTTTTTTTTTTTTCTTTATAAACCTTATCATCATTAAATAAAAGTGGCAAAAACAATTGGACAAAAATAGATCAATAGAACAGAAAGAGAAAGTACAAAAATCACTGGACATCGAGAATGCCTCAGGGGAAGAGGAGCATTGCACCAAACGGGACAAGCGTGAAGTACCAGTTCCCAGGACCCACACGGAGGAAGGAGAGCACTCTAATCCCAACTGTCCTCTGACCTCCATACACATTTCAGCCCACACATGCACACAAATAATAAATAAATCATTACACGCTGAAAAAGCCTTTGCCAAAATCCCGCATCCCTTCATGCTTAAAGTCTAAAGGGAAGGCTGGGCGTGCTGGAGCACACTTTTAATCCTAGCACTTGGGAGGCGCAGAGGCGCGCGGATCTTTGTGAGTTCAAGGCAGCCTGGTCTACGACTGTGAGTTCCAGGACAGCTGGGGCTCACAGGCAGAACCTGTCTGGGGGGGGGGGGGTTTTTTTTTCCTTTTTTTTAAAGTATCAAATTCCTCAATGTAATCAAAGCCATATACAGGAAACCCTACAGCCAATATCAATCCTAAATGGGGATGACACAGAATCATTCCCTTTAAAAGGTAACCTCAGGCAAAGCTGCCCCCTGTCACGACTCCTGCTTCAACTATAGTGCTTGAAAACACTTGCCCAGAGAAAAAGGCAAGAAAAGGAAATTAAGAGTAATAATTGGAAAAGAAGGAAGTCAAGCTACCTCTATTTGCTGATGATATGATTGTTTACCTTAAGGGATGCTAAAAACTACAACCTCTAGAAACGATCTAACATCTTCAAGCAAAGTGGCAGGACTAACACAATTAACTCTAAAACAAAAAAAATCAGTGCCTTTCCTTTAACCACCAACACAAGCAACGCGAGACGGATTCCAAAGGAGACCTTTCCCACTCACTAATAGCCTCAAAAACAATAAAAATACCTAGGAACAAACCTACACAAAAGATACCAAAAGATCTCTACAACAAAAATTTTAACACCCCTTAAAGAAAGAAATTGAAGAAGACATCAAAGATGGAAAAAACCTCCCATGGTCCGGATTGGGAAAATTACATTGTGAAAATGTCAATTTTACCAAACTCTTGTATAGATTTTACACAATGATCCCAATTAAATCTCCAAGAGTTTCTTCCAGGCTTGGAAAAAAAAGCTCTTAAATTCATTTTTGGGAAAACAAAAGACCCCAAAAGCAAAAGCAACCCTGATTGAAAAGAGCAACACAGGGGGTCTCTATACCAGACTACAAACTATACTAGCAGGGCTATTGTCATAAAAAAACAGCCTGGTACTGGGCACAAAAACAGACCTGTAGACCATGGAACAAAACTTCCAATCTGAGCACATACATTTTCAGCCATTTCATATTTGAGAAGGGGGCCTAGAAGACACAATTGAGAAAAAACATTCCTCTCAGGCAAGTGGTGTTGGCAGAACTGGACCACCACTTGCTACGAAGAATTAAATTAAACCCCCTACCTCTCGCCCTGTAACAAAGTCAACTCCAGATGATTAAGACCTCAACGTGAACCACCAAACTCTGGAGGCGAATAGAAGACAAAGTTGGCAGCAGACAACAAGCCAGGTGTAGGAAAAGACTTCCTATCAGACAGCAGCTGGGCCAAGAATTAAGTTCAGCAATTGACAAATGGGATCTACTTAAACTCAAAAGCTTCTGCTATATCAACAGGAAACAATCAAGGACAGTGAAGAGAAAGTCCCACAGAGTGGGAGGAAACCTTCACCCAGATACATCTGACAAGCATTAACAACCAGAATATACAAACTACTCAAAAAAAACGAAAGAAGAAAACAATGATCACTCAAAAATATGAAGCAAGAGTCTGAACAGAGACTTCACAAAGTGAGGAATTAGAACGATAGCTGAGCAACACACCTTAAGAAGCTGTTCCAAGCATCACATATAATTACGTTAATGCAAACAAAACCACTTTAAGAACATATCATCTTACTCCAATAGACTGGCTAGAATCAAGAAAACAAACTGATACCAAAGTGCTGGAGAGGTTGTGCGGGAAGGGGAACACTCATCCAATCTGGTGGAATGTAAACTCGTACAGCCACTTATGGAAAGCAGTGTGTAGAACCCTTGAAAGATTTGGAATGAACTTGCAACCCCCACAGCCATACACTCCTAGGTATGTACCCATAAGACTCACCCCACCACAGAGATACTGGCATAGCCATGTTTATTGCAGCTCTCTTCACAACAGCAAGGAGCTGGAACCAACCCAAATGCCCCTCAACTGACGAGTGGATAGAGAAAATGTGGTACATGTACACAATGGAGTTCTATGCAGCAGTAAAGAAAGATGACATCATGAGCTTTGGAGGAAAATGGCTGGAGCTAGAAGACATCATGCTGAGTGAAGTAACACAGTCCCAGAAAAACAACGAATGGTATCCTTCATCTGTGGATGCTAGTGCCAATTACCTAGTTATAAGTATTTCTTGCTAGTGCCAATTACCTAGTTGTATTTCTTGTGCATGGCCCCTAGAGCTTTTGTCCAAGCAGTTGGGAGTGATACATATTGGAAACAACAACAACAACAGAAAGGACTACATCAAAGAACTGACAAACAGTGAACTTCTGCTCAAAACAGTCAACTTCCACATGGAGAATATCAAGAAAGACTGAGAAAGAGATGAAAAGCATGTTTGGCAGAATGCATGAGCTCTGTGGGGTGGGGGCATAGGGTGGGGAACACAGGTCTAGATTTGATAATCTTGTACAAACTATATATTAAAAATAAATAAATGCACCAATTACCTAAAAAATAGAATCATTAAAATTGAAATAAGTAAAATCAAAACAGACATGTATAAGTGGAAATACAATATACCTCAGGATCCAGGGAGACAAACGAAATTATTTGAGAAATTCAATTTAAAATGATAAAAATAAGATCCCCACATCACACAACAGAGAAAAAGTCCAGATGATTTAATCTGTCTTTCTCTCTCTCTCTCTCTCTCTCTCTCTCTCTCTCTCACACACACACACACACACACACACACAAACATACACACACACAAGCACAGTATCATGATTACCTTATAGTGAAGAATTTCTTGAGAACCCAGGAAAACACAAGCCATAAACGAAAAGCACTGCAAGAACTGGCTACCTCCGCACCAACAACTCCTACATAAAAAGTAAACAGAGCTGCAAGTTAAGTCACAGACCAGGAAGATATTTTGAGTGTATCTTTAGAATCCACAATATGAAAATATCCATAAACTGTAAAAAAATAAAAAAGGCAACAATGTAACATAAAAATTAACCAAGGATATGCAAAAGCAATCCCAGAAACCTCAAAAGGCCAATAAATGTGGAGGGAGAAAAAATGGTCAAACCCCAATAGTAACCTAAGAAATGCAAAATAAACACAGCAAAGAGATTGTATTTAGACCCAACAGATGGGGGAAAATTGCAAAATCTAATCTTTTGGCAGTGATCTGGAGAAACAAGCTCAGAAACAGCTGCTGACAGTGTCAAATGAAATGCAATTTGGCGTTTTGGCAATCCCCAGTCAAACTGACACTGCACAGAGTTCTTCAGTGCAGCAGCTCTACCTCTACTGTAATACCAGCGAGAACTGTTTAAGGATATTCAAGCAGCGAGCTTGAAACTGCCAAGAACTGGAAACAGCCTACTGGCCCCTTTGCAGAAAGAAGTAACCACAGCATTTTCACGTTCAAATACAAGTAATACTGGTAGAGGGCCTGTCTAGCATTCATAGGGATCTGGTCTGGCACACCCCCAGGAATCCCTGGAGCACACTTTGAAAAACCAATAAGCTGGATCCACATGTAACGTGTTAAATCTCAAAAACATTGTTGAATGGAATTAAATCTAGAAAGGTACATGATATAATTCTCATGTACAGGTAATACACAAGGCATATTGTTTTAACTGCATATATACTAGAAGAGCAGTAAAAAGAAGGGGATGAGGAAAGCACTCCTGAAATGAAACTGTGAGATTTCATTTCGGTAAACAAATTTTAAAAAGCAAATGGTATGGAGCTGGGCTTGGTGGCATACACCTTTAATCCCAGCACTCAGGAGGCAGAGCCAGGCAGATTTCTGTGAATTCAAGGCCAGCCTGGTCTACAGAGTGAGTTCCAGGCCAGCTGGGGGTACAGGGAGACCCTGTCCCAAAAAGACCAAAAAAAAGTTCATGAATGCTTTAAAATAAACCTTTTCCCCTACATTGCTTAATCTCCAACCAGGTTTAGATTTGTATTGTCACTGATAATGTGTTAGCTGTGCTTATACACACCGGCAAGCCAGCTGGGACTACAGGGAGACCCTGTTTCAAAAAGACAAATTTAATACATTATATATATATA
>VZQC01008612.1:826973-845754 GCA_009823505.1 Rhizomys pruinosus | reverse complement strand
TGAAGAACAAAAATAACAAATTACAGTTAAAATAATAGATTAAATGTTAAATTGAGCTTGTCCATATTGTTCTATGGAACAAATAACAACTCTGGAAAACTGGTGCCATTAACAGAAAGAGACTAAGAAGCAGAAGGTGTTTTAGGGTCTTAGGTTAATTAAAAAAGCATTTTCTAATAACTAGTAGGGCGCATCTATCATGCCTGGAATGAACCTTGGTTTTGGGGTTATGTTAAACCAAAATTAATCCCCAGCCAACTTTGAAGGGAGAGCGGCAGAGCGATACCTCTGGAACTTCAAGGCTGCCGTGGTCTACAGGAAGCAAGTTCCAGGCAGGCTGAGAGCCACAGGTGCCCATGTGTGGTATAAGTGACATGAGAAATACAAAGTAAGAGAAGATTGGTGAGGTATTTGTAAAATAAGCAAGCCCAAGAATAGTTCTAAGGTGAGGGAAAGGCAAGCAGAGTTGCAGGGCAATAATGCTAAAGACCACATCACTAGGGAACCCTATCCCAAAGGAGGCAGGCCAGGGTGTGGACAAGGAGAAGGCAGAGAAGGGAGGCACATCCAAGTGCTAACAGGACAGCTTGTTAATCTTTTCACTTAAAATGAGGAATCAAAAGAAAAAAGAAAAAAAAAAGCCGTCGTGCTGTGCGAGACGCCTTTAACTCCCAGCACTCCAGGAGGCCCAAGGAAGAGAGGCAGGCGGATCTTTGGTGAGTTCAAGGCCAGCCTGGTTGATCAAAGGGATTCCAGGACAGCTGGACTACAGGGGCCTGCCTCTCAAAAAAAAAAAGGGGGAGGGGGGGATCTGAGCCTGCCACACGCCTATCATTCCCAACAGTCATTCGGAGATCAGACACCAGGTTGAGGCTATCCAGGGCGACTTAAAGAGACCTCTTGTCTCAGGCGCTGCGCAGAGATGGACTCACTGGTCAAGACGCACCAACTGCCTCTCGCCAGAGGACCTGCGGGTATTCGATTCCCAGCACTAACAGGGGCCTAAGAACTGTCTAAAGGCCTGGCGATGGCTGGCTTGCGAACACCTTAACTGACACAAAATGGGAGGCCAGAGGCAGGTGGCATCTCTATGAGTTCAAGGCCAGCCTCGGTCCAGTGTAGTTCCAGGCTGGCTGCACGCGATCTATAGCGGAGACTGTCATCAAAAAAAAAAAAAAAAAAAAAAAAAAGTTTGGTTTGGCCAACATCAATCTAAACCGAAGAATCTAATTATGGTTTTCGTGACCTCCATGGCATTGCACGACACGGGTGCACAAACTTACATGCAGACTGTACATTCATACACATATGAAAATAAAATTTTTTAAAGAATTAAATTAAATTAAAAAAAAAAAGTAGAGACCCTTTCTCAAAGCAAAGAAACAAACAAAAATTAGGTAATCTTTGCTTAGGATGAAGGTTTTCAGGAGCTGGTTAAGCAGTTAAAATTATTATTCACTGAATTGCTGCTGAGGGTGAAGGTTTTCAGGAGCTGGTTAAGCAGTTAAAATTATTCACTGAATTGCCGGTGTGTGTATAAGCACAGCTAACACATTATCAGTGACAATACAAATCTAAACCTGGTTGGAGATTAAGCAATGTAGGGGAAAAGGGTTTTTTTTGTTTGTTTTTTGGTGTTTTTGAGATGGGGCTCCCTATAGCCCCAGCTGGCCTGGAACTCATTCTGTAGACCAGGCTGGCCTGGAACTCACAAGAGATCCACCTGCCTCTGCCTCCCAAGTGCTAGGATTAAAGGAGAACATGTTTTTGAAAAAGGAAATTGCCATCTACCTGAAAAGTACATATACACCAAAAACTAGCATATCATTTATCCAAGATGGCTAAGGCGTTAATAAAGTGTTCTACAAGTCAATTTTCCAGATTATCAAAGTCTGCCCTTTTAGGTAAAAAAAGTATCTAACCATTTCTGATGGGAACTACATACTACCTACCAATCTTTCTAATTACCGAACTTGAATCAAATCTGAATCTTGAACATCCAGTGTTGCTGAACTAGCTTCCTCTAAAGAACTTTTAAATTTTATTTTTGTTTTAAGAGAGAGTATCACTGTGCAGCTCTGGAGGGCCTGAACTCGACTATAGACCAGGCTAGCCTCAAACTCACAAGAGATATGCCTGCCTCTGCCTCTGGATTGCTGGGTTTAAAGGTACACACCACCATGCCCTATTTTATTTTTTTTACTGGCCATTTCAAACATGTATATTATGTATCAAGTGCTCTCACCCCCTCTCAACCCAAGAACTGCTTCTTAAAAGCTTTTTGTTTTAATTTCTGAGGGGGGGGGAAAGAGCTTTTTAAACTAAGAGTTTACCATAAGACACTGAACAACCAGTTCTCCCAAGTCCTCATGTCCTCCCAAGGAGCAGTACTACTGACTGACCTGTTGCTGTACGGAAAAGTGAAGAACTCAAAACTGAACCCCTATGTAAGTAAGCCAAAGGTTTGTATAATAAAATTCTAGAAAACACATTGCCCACATGTGCATCTAGATAAGTCAAATATTAATCAAACAATTCAGGAAGGCTTGGTTTAGCAAATCATCTTAGACTCTCAAAATACCATGGCTACTCTCACCAAAGGGAAAGCAAATTTCAAAGGGCAGCTGAAGGCCACTGCTCTTTTTGAAATCATCATTCTTCCAATCCCCCTTTTTTTTTCCAATCTACTTTTTAAAAACTCACTTCTTGAAAGATTGTCATGGGAACACTTGTAGGTTCATTTTTCATCTAGCCCACAGCACCAGTCCTTTAATTTCCAATAATGGTAAATGAAATTATAGAAAACTACTCTCTGTTTACTATGGAAATAATTAACAAGTCTAGGCAAAATGTTATTTGAGGCAAGGAGTACAGACGGAAAAAGGAGCTGTTTGCTGCTCCTTAACAATGTCATAAAATCCAACTTCTGAACTCTGTGATTGTCACCACAGTGAACACTGCTCATCTAATTCTCTCAATCTTGTCCTAGTCCAACGGAACTGAAGAATGAAGAACATCAAAGCACAGCTTGGCTGTGTCGTCGTTCTGCTAGATCGAGGGTTCCCTGCTGTCTCCCCCACCTGGCAGGCTGCAACCTAGCTTTCCATGCCTCCCTAACTCCCCTACCTGCGTTGTCCACCTCAGCCAAACAGTAAAGACTTGCGTTTTTCTGAAGAAACTTCACCCTTGAAATGCCCTCTGCCTACCCCCGTCAACACCTAACGGCGTCCTGCCTCTGGAATAGGAAAATGACACGTATTATTTCAGGAACTCTTTCCTGATGGTGCTTCCCGTGGTCACGGTGCCCCTCCTGAAACCCCAGGATGTAGCTTTCCCGGGCACTTAGGGCATTGTAACCGTCTTCTCTCATCTACCTTTGAACAAAACCTCCTCAGCCACGGTGCAATAGTACCTAGCACCATGCATCGCAACACTGGACTCGGGGTTTACTGGAAAAGTTGGACAGTGTGCAAATCCAAACTACTTTAGGGAATAAAACTGCACTTTAAAACTTCACAGCTAATCGAAATATCACGGTAGGTAAATGTACGCTAAAGCACTACAATATGTTCTTGGCTAAGGAAAGAACTTCCTGCTCTTTTCCTCAGAAGTAAAACACAAGAACACTACTAAAATGTGAAACGCAGCCTTCCAAGAAACTTGTTTCCACTCAAACGAATACAAAAGACTCGGTCCCTCTTGTATTCTTCCGCTTTCGTGCAGCGCCTTTTTTTTTCCCTATTGGTCAAAAGAGTGGTGAGAACTTTCCCATCGATTTTTCTTTCTTTCTTCACTGAGTCGTGAAGGCAGTGATTGGTGGAAAACATCCGCATCGAGGTCACCCTCACGGCCATGTCTGACTTTCTCTAAGCGAAAAGAAAACTTCCTGGGTTCCCACCGCGGCCACCCGTCCCGATCCCCAATAGGTGGCTACAAGTCACAGGGCAAAAGCTCGGAGCTTCGAAGGAATACCAATCCTGCGCCGGGACCGACGTGATGGCCGCCAGCGGCAGCTAAGCTGAAATGCAGCGGAAACAGCAGCCAGTCACGGGGCTGAGGGAGGCAGGGCAGGAAAGAGGCGCTGCCACCGCCGAGCGCCTGGAATTCAAGCGCTCATCATGGCGACGAGGGCAATGGCCGCTAAGGGAAGCGAACACGCCCCTCCGCGCACACTCGACGCCGCGCCGGGACTCCGGTGCAGTCGCCGTCGGCGCTGTCGCCGCTGCCCGCTCTCCCACCCCCCCTCACGGGCTGTAGCGGAATTTTCTCCTCAGACGCCGCCTTCAAAATGGCGGCTCCCCCTCCCGGCAACCCTCTCAGTCGTTCCCTAAAGCAGGCGCCGAGCCGTCGCCATCTTGTCCCCCGTCCCCCGCCCCCCCCCCCCGACGATATTTACATAGCGAAAATCGGCCCGGCCGGCCTGCGGCCTTCACCTCATGCCTGCAGCCTTCGCCTCCTCGCCAGGCCTCGCCCCCGCACGGTGCCCCGGGTCGACCGTGTCGCCCACCCGGGACCCCTCAACCGCCTCCCCAAATGCCGGCAAACACTGCAGCAGCCCCCGCCCGCTTACGGAGTGTGCTTCAGCCGCCGTTCCAAGCACCCGGGCGCCTCCCCGGGCCTAACTGCGGCCTCCTCGGGGCCTGCTCGGCGTCGCGCGCCACGCCGCCCGGCCTAGCGCGGGAGGGCGCCTTGCGGGCCGCCGACGA
Organism: Rhizomys pruinosus; assembly: GCA_009823505.1. Taxonomy (NCBI): domain Eukaryota; kingdom Metazoa; phylum Chordata; class Mammalia; order Rodentia; family Spalacidae; genus Rhizomys; species Rhizomys pruinosus. Next base: position 841,048 of record VZQC01008612.1, on the reverse strand, counting down.
GGCCGGGACCAGGCCGCCGCGCGCGCACTAGGCCTCACGGCCGCGGCGGCACCCGGGACTCACCGGACAGACGTGCGGCGGGGAGAAAGACCCAGGAAAATGCGGAAGGATAGATGGGCCCCCTCCTCCGCCCGGTGGGTCCCTCAGACGCCCCGGGTCGGAGCCGTTCACGCCCCGCTACCGGGGTGCCCAGTGGCCTCGCTGCGGCGGGGTCTCCGGCGGCCTGAGTTTCCGCGATAGCGCCCCCCCTTCTTTCCACCTCCTCCGTGCTCCCGCCCGCCACAGCCGCCACACACACGCCGCTGCTGCTGCCGCCGCCTCGGCCGCAAAGCCCGCGCGAGGCCGCGGTCCCCCGACCCCCGTGAAGAGGCGGGCGGCCCAGGCCGCCCCCAACCATGTTTGTGGGCCGCGGCCACCCCCCAGGGGCCCTCCTGGGAGACCTACCTCCGCTTCACGTTGGTCCTGGCCTGTGGCGTCCGGTCGAGTTATTTACAGGGCCTCAGACCCCCGCCCACAGTAAATGTATATTTTTTTCATCCTCCGTGGTCAGGAAAGAACATAAATTTAGTAAACAACACCATCCCCTGCCGTCGCTCAAAAAAAAAAAAAACTTTAAAACAAAATGAAAATGGGTTTGCCAGTTTTGCCTATGCAGGCAAGGGGGCAGGGTTGCCCTCGAACAACTTACCAGACTTCTTAATTTTTTAATAAATAAGCTTTCCGTCAGAAAGCCAAATTGGTGGGTTTTTTCGGGGTGGGAGTTGGGGGTGTTACATTCAGAAGACTTTCCCACACTGCAGTGAACACAGTGAACACGACTGTTTAATACTATATTTTCTTTTTTTTTTTTTTTTTTTAGATTGGGTCTTGAACTCACTCTGTAAACCAGGCTAGCCTTGAACTCACAGAGATCCGCCTGTCTGTGTGTGCTGGGAACTAGGATTAAAGGTGTGCGCCACCAGGACGCGCGTCTGTGTGTGTGTGTGTGTGTGTGTGTGTGTGTGTGTGTGTGTGCTGGGAATAGAGCCCAGGTTCTCTGCATGAGCAGTTGGCGCTCTTAACCCTGAGCCATAGTTTCTATATTGCCTGTGTCAAAGTTTGGAACTGTATGAATTATAACTTTTGTGTATGTTTCAGAAATCATTTTTCACATTCCTTCATAACTGTCTAGAAAATAGAGGATTTTTTTTAAATATCGAAACCAGCCTTTTTAAAGTTTAAAAAGATGGAAGAGGGAAGAATACTCGGTTCAACAAAGTACGTGTAAACTTCAAAAAGATTTTATGTTTTCCTCAGCTCAAATTACTTTGGTGGGTACTGGAGAGATGGGTCAGTGGTTAAGAGCGCCGACTGCTTTTGCAGAGGACCCGGGTTTTATTCCTAGCACCCACATGGCAGAAAAGAACCATCTGTAAGTCTGGCGTGGTACTTCATGCCTTAAACCTAGCACTCCAGAGGCAGAGGCAGGTGGATCTCTGTGAGTTCAAGGCTAGCCTGATCTACAGAGTGATTCCAGGCCAGCGGGGGCTATCGGGAGACCCTGTCTCAAAAAAAAAAAAATTGCTTTGGGACTAAAACTTTAGAAGGAAAAAGTTAAATAGTGTAGGTTTTACATTACTCTGGGATCTAACATGCTTCTTGAACTCTTTGGTGGGGTGGGAATATAGTCAGGCTGACAATGAACTTCTTGCCTCAGCCTCCCAAATGCTGGGATTACAGGCATGTGCCACCTAGCCCAGCCTGACTTAGTGATGATGTAATATTGTCTCTTACCCAAAGTTAAGACATTTTGGGCTGGGCGTGGTGGTGCACACCTTTTATCCTAGTACTTGGGAGGTAGAGGCAGGCAGATCTCTGTGAGTTCAAGGCCAGCCTGGTCCACCCTGGTCTACAAAGCGAGTTCCAGGACAGCCGGAGCTACAAGGAGACTCTGTCTCAAAAAGACAAAACACACACACACACACACACACACACACACACACACACAAATTATAAAGTAAATAGCATAGTGATGTGAAATACCTTTGAACACAGAGGTCATGTAGTTTGGTTTGCTGTCGTACCCTTAAAAAAAAAACTCCCGGAATGTAAACTGGTCCATCCCTCAACATCTTACAATCATAAAATGCTTTTAAGGGGGGAAAACAAACGTGGTTTAAGAAAATATCTCCAGGGGCTGGAGAGATGGCCTAGCGGTTAAGAGCACTAACCGCTCTTACAGAGGACCCGGGTTCGATCCCCAGCACCCACATGGCGGCAGAGAACCGTCTGAAGCTCCAATTCCAGGAGAACTCCAGTTCCAGGGGAATCTGAGACCCTCTTCTGAACTCCGCGGCGTTGCACGACACGGGTGCACAAACTTGCATGCAGACAGTACATTCATACACATACAGAAATAAATAAAATTAATAAAAAAAAAAATTGCCATCTACCTGAAAAGTACATATACACCAAAAACTAGCATATCATTTATCCAAGATGGCTAAGGCGTTAATAAAGTGTTCTACAAGTCAATTTTCCAGATTATCAAAGTCTGCCCTTTTAGGTAAAAAAAGTATCTAACCATTTCTGATGGGAACTACATACTACCTACCAATCTTTCTAATTACCGAACTTGAATCAAATCTGAATCTTGAACATCCAGTGTTGCTGAACTAGCTTCCTCTAAAGAACTTTTAAATTTTATTTTTGTTTTAGAGAGAGTATCACTGTGCAGCTCTGGAGGGCCTGAACTCGACTATAGACCAGGCTAGCCTCAAACTCACAAGAGATATGCCTGCCTCTGCCTCTGGATTGCTGGGTTTAAAGGTACACACCCCAATGCCCTATTTTATTTTTTTTACTGGCCATAATTCAAACCATGATATATGTATCAAGTGATCTCACCCACTCTCAGAGCCAAGAACTGCTTCTTAAAAGCTTTTTGTTTAAATTTCTGAGGGGGGGGGAAAGAGCTTTTTAAACTAAAAGTTTACCATAAGACACTGAACAACCAGTTCTCCCAAGTCCTCATGTCCCTCCAAGGAGCAGTACTACTGACTGACCTGTTGCTGTACGGAAAAGTGAAGAACTCAAAACTGAACCCCTATGTAAGTAAGCCAAAGGTTTGTATAATAAAATTCTAGAAACACATTGCCCACATGTGCATCTAGATAAGTCAAATATTAATCAAACAATTCAGGAAAGGCTTGGTTTAGCAAATCATCTTAGACTCTCAAAATACCATGGCTACTCTCACCAAAGGGAAAGCAAATTTCAAAGGGCAGTCGGAAGGCCACTGCTCCTTTTTGAAATCATCATTCTCCAATCCCCCTTTTTTTTTTCCAATTTCTACTTTTTAAAAACTCATTCTTGAAAAGATTGTCATGGGAACACTTGTAGGTTTCATTTTTCATCTAGCCCACAGCACCAGTCCTTTAATTTCCAATAATGGTAAATGAAATTATAGAAAACTACTCTCTGTTTACTATGGAAATAATTAACAAGTCTAGGCAAAATGTTATTTGAGGCAAGGAGTACAGACGGAAAAAGGAGCTGTTTGCTGCTCCTTAACAATGTCATAAAATCCAACTTCTGAACTCTGTGATTGTCACCACAGTGAACACTGCTCATCTAATTCTCTCAATCTTGTCCTAGTCCAACGGAACTGAAGAATGAAGAACATCAAAGCACAGCTTGGCTGTGTCGTCGTTCTGCTAGATCGAGGGTTCCCTGCTGTCTCCCCACCTGGCAGGCTGCAACTAGCTTTCCATGCCTCCCTAACTCCCCTACCTGCGTTGTCCACCTCAGCCAAACAGTAAAGACTTGCGTTTTTCTGAAGAAACTTCACCCTTGAAATGCCCTCTGCCTACCCCCGTCAACACCTAACGGCGTCCTGCCTCTGGAATAGGAAAATGACACGTATTATTTCAGGAACTCTTTCCTGATGGTGCTTCCCGTGGTCACGGTGCCCCTCCTGAAACCCCAGGATGTAGCTTTCCCGGGCACTTAGGGCATTGTAACCGTCTTCTCTCATCTACCTTTGAACAAAACCTCCTCAGCCACGGTGCAATAGTACCTAGCACCATGCATCGCAACACTGGACTCGGGGTTTACTGGAAAAGTTGGACAGTGTGCAAATCCAAACTACTTTAGGGAATAAAACTGCACTTTAAAACTTCACAGCTAATCGAAATATCACGGTAGGTAAATGTACGCTAAAGCACTACAATATGTTCTTGGCTAAGGAAAGAACTTCCTGCCTCTTTCCTCAGAAGTAAACACACAGAACACTACTAAAATGTGAAACGCAGCCTTCCAAGAAACTTGTTTCCACTCAAACGAATACAAAAGACTCGGTCCCTCTTGTATTCTTCCGCTTTCGTGCAGCGCCTTTTTTTTTCCCTATTGGTCAAAAGAGTGGTGAGAACTTTCCCATCGATTTTTTCTTTCTTTCTTCAACTGAGTCGTGAAGGCAGTGATTGGTGGAAAACATCCGCATCGAGGTCACCCTCACGGCCATGTCTGACTTTCTCTAAGCGAAAAGAAAACTTCCTGGGTTCCCACCGCGGCCACCCGTCCCGATCCCCAATAGGTGGCTACAAGTCACAGGGCAAAAGCTCGGAGCTTCGAAGGAATACCAATCCTGCGCCGGGACCGACGTGATGGCCGCCAGCGGCAGCTAAGCTGAAATGCAGCGGAAACAGCAGCCAGTCACGGGGCTGAGGGAGGCAGGGCAGGAAAGAGGCGCTGCCACCGCCGAGCGCCTGGAATTCAAGCGCTCATCATGGCGACGAGGGCAATGGCCGCTAAGGGAAGCGAACACGCCCCTCCGCGCACACTCGACGCCGCGCCGGGACTCCGGTGCAGTCGCCGTCGGCGCTGTCGCCGCGCCCGCCCCCCCCGGCGCCCTCACCGGGCCCCCACCTCACGCGGCTGTAGCGGAATTTTCTCACTCAGACGCCGCCTTCAAATAGGCGGCTCCCCCTCCCGGCAACCCTCTCAGTCGTTCCCTAAAAAAGCAAGGCGCCGAGCCGTCGCCATCTTGTACCCGTCCCGCCCCCCCCGCCCCCGACGATATTTACATAGCGAAAATCGGCCCGGCGGGCCTGCGGCCTTCACCTCATGCCTGCAGCCTTCGCCTCCTCGCCAGGCCTCGCCCCCGCACGGTGCCCCGGGTCGACCGTGTCGCCCACCCGGGACCCCTCAACCGCCTCCCCAAATGCCGGCAAACACTGCAGCAGCCCCCGCCCGCTTACGGAGTGTGCTTCAGCCGCCGTTCCAAGCACCCGGGCGCCTCCCCGGGCCTAACTGCGGCCTCCTCGGGGCCTGCTCGGCGTCGCGCGCCACGCCGCCCGGCCTAGCGCGGGAGGGCGCCTTGCGGGCCGCCGACGAGGCCGGGACCAGGCCGCCGCGCGCGCACTAGGCCTCACGGCCGCGGCGGCACCCGGGACTCACCGGACAGACGTGCGGCGGTCGGCGACGGTGGCGGGTGCTGCAGGCCGGCCTTTCTCTGGAGCACTGGGCCGGGCTCCGGCTGGTGGGGCGGGCGGAGGGAGGGAGGAGGGGCCGAGCTCGGAGCTGACAAAAAGCGGCCCAGCTCCCCGGCACGGGCCCGCCGTCAGCACGTCACGTCACCGCCGGGGAGAAAGACCCAGGAAAATGCGGAAGGATAGATGGGCCCCCTCCTGCCGCGGTGGGTCCTTCAGACGCCCCGGGTCGGAGCCGTTCACGCCCCGCTACCGGGGTGCCCAGTGGCTCTGCTGCGCGGCGGGGTCTCCGGCGGCCTGAGTTTCCGCGATAGCGCCCCCCCTTCTTTCCACCTCCTCCGTGCTCCCGCCCGCGCCACAGCCGCCACCACAGCGAGCCGCTGCTGCTGCCGCCGCCTCGGCCGCAAAGCCCGCGCGAGGCCGCGGTCCCCCGACCCCCGTGAAGAGGCGGGCGGCCCAGGCCGCCCCCAACCATGTTTGTGGGCCGCGGCCACCCCCCAGGGGCCCTCCTGGGAGACCTACCTCCGCTTCACGTTGGTCCTGGCCTGTGGCGTCCGGTCGAGTTATTTACAGGGCCTCAGACCCCCGCCCACAGTAAATGTATATTTTTTTCATCCTCCGTGGTCAGGAAAGAACATAAATTTAGTAAACAACACCATCCCCTGCCTCGCTCGACATCAAAAAAAAAAAAAAACACTTTAAAAGCAAAATGAAAATGGGTTTGCCAGTTTTGCCTATGCAGGCAAGGGGCAGGGTTGCCCTCGAACAACTTAACCAGACTTCTTAATTTTTTAATAAATAAGCTTTTCCGTCAGAAAGCCAAATTGGTGGGTTTTTCGGGGTGGGAGTTGGGGTGTTACATTCAGAAACTTTCCCACACTGCAGTGAACAACAGTGAACACGACTGTTTAATACTAATATTTTCTTTTTTTTTTTTTTTTTTTGGAGATTGGGTCTGGAACTCACTCTGTAAACCAGGCTGCACTTGAACTGCTACGAGCCTAACCGACAGAGATCCGCCTTGCCTCTGCCTCCGGAGGCTAGGATTAAAGGGTGCGCCACATGGACGCGGCGCGCGCGTGTGTGTGTGTGTGTGTGTGTGTGTGTGTGTGTGTGCTGGAACCTAGGATTAAGAGGTGTGCGCTCAACCAGGACGGCGCGTCTGTGTGTGTGTGTGTGTGTGTGTGTGTTGTGTGTGTGTGTGTGCTGGGAATAGATGAGCCCAGGTTCTGCTCATGAGCAGTTGGCGCTCTTAACCCTGAGCCATAGTTTCTATTTGCCTGTGTCAAAGTTTGGAATGTATGCCTGTATGAATTTTATAACTTTTGTGTATGTTTCAGAAATCATTTTTCACATTCCTTCATAACTGTCTAGAAAATAGAGGATTTTTTTAAAATATCGAAACCAGTCCTTTTTTAAATGTTTAAAAAGATGGAAGAGGGAAGAATACTCGGTTCAACAAAGTACGTGTAAACTTCAAAAAGATTTTGTGTTTTCCTCAGCTCAAATTACTTTGGTGGGTACTGGAGAGATGGGTCAGTGGTTAAGAGCGCCGACTGCTTTTGCAGAGACCGCGGGTTTTATTCCTAGCACCCATATGGCAGAAAAGAACCATCTGTAAGTCTGGCGTGGTACTTCATGCCTTAAACCTAGCATCCAGAGGCAGAGGCAGGTGGATCTCTGTGAGTTCAAGGCCTAGCCTGATCTACAGAGTGATTCCATGGGCCAGCCGGGGCTATCGGGAGACCCTGTCTCAAAAAAAAAAATTGCTTTGGGGACTAAAACTTTAGAAGGAAAAAGTTAAATAGTGTAGGTTTTACATTACTCTGGGATCTAACATGCTTCTTGAACTCTTTGGTGGGGTGGGAATATAGTCAGGCTGACAATGAACTTCTTGCCTCAGCCTCTCACAATGCTGGGATTACAGGCATGTGCCACCATAGCCCAGCCTGACTTAGTGATGATGTAAATATTGTCTCTTACCACAAAGTTAAGACTATTTGGGCTGGGCGTGGTGGTGGCACACGCTTTTATCCTAGTACTTGGGAGATAGAGGCAAGGCAGATCTCTGTGAGTTCAAGGCAACCAGCTGTGTCCACCGCCTGGTCTACAAGCGAGTTCCGAGAACAGCCGGAGCTACAAGGAGAACTCTGTCTCAAAAAGCAAAAACACACACACACACAGCACACACACACACACACACACACAAAATTATAAAGTTAAATAGCATAGTGGATGTGAAATACCTTTGAACACAGAGGTCATGTAGTTTGGTTTGCTGTCGTTACCTCTTAAAAAAAAAACTCCTCCCCGAATGTTAAACTGGTCCATCCCTCAACATCTTACAATCATAAAATGCTTTTAAGGGGGGAAAACAAACGTGGTTTAAGAAAATATCTCCAGGGGCTGGAGAGATGGCCTAGACCAGCGGTTAAGAGCACTAACCTGCTCTTAGAGTACCGGGTTTCGATCCCCAGCACCCACATAGGGGCGGCAGAGAACCTCTAAGCTCCAATTCCAGGAGAACTTCCAAGTTCCAGGGGAATCTGAGACCCTCTCTTGCTGACACTCGCCGGCGTTGCACGACACGGGTGCACAAACCTGCATGCTGACAGTACATCCATACACATACAGAAATAAATAAAATTATAAAAAAAAAATTTTTAAAAAAAAAAAAAAAAAAAGAAAATATCTCCAGAGAGCCATGGTAGCTCACTCATACCTGGACTCACAGCAATCCAAACTCAAGAGGATTGTGCGCAAGTTGAGGCCAGCCTTAGATAAAGAAGACTTGTTTTGCCAGGCGTGCGGTGGCACGCCTTTAATCCCTAGCACTTGGGAGGCAGAGGCAGGCGATCTTTGTAGTTCAAGGCCAGCCTGGTCTACAGAGTGAGTTCCAGGACAGCTGGGGCTACAGGGAGACCCTGTTCGAAAGGACNAAAAAAAAAAAAAAAAAAAAAAAGATCTTGTCTCAAAAAAAAAAGTGCTTTCTTTTAGAATAGGTAGAACATATACTAAAATTGGAACGTAGATTCGCATGAACCCTAGCAAGGATAATATTTTTTCTGAGGATGTACTAATTTTCCTCTCAAGATTTAGCTGGTGTTCTTTCCCAAACAATTTTCCTTTCAAGCATAAATGACAGTGTCTTCATTGCTTATAGAAAATTCCTTCAAGCTGTGATGCAGGCAATACCCACAGAAAAAACTAACCAATATTACTTTAAGTAAAAAAATGACAAAAGGCCAGATATGGCGGCATACACCTGTAAATCTCCACACTCACGAGCCTGAAGCAGGCTTCAAGAGTTCACGACAGCCTGGACTATATAGCAAGACCATCTCAGAAAAAAAAAAAAAAGTTTTCCACTGGGTACTGTAATCCCAGATGCTCAGGAAACAGAGGAGGAAGGATTCCTTAAAGCTAGGGCTTGGAGACCAGCTGCACGAATATAGTGAGACCCCATCTCACCAAAAGAGAGAGATAGCTTATGTAGTCAGTCACGTTAATATAGTTTAAAAGATGATAACCAGTGCTTAAGTACTTTCCAAATGCCTCCAGCTAATAATGCTAAGCTTATCAAGAAAGAGATCTCTACATCATCACACAACCATAAACAGCATGATCAAGACACAACAACCTAATGTCAACATACTTGTTAGTTTTGACATTATTACCCCCAAATACTCTACCAGATGTCAAGTATGGAAGAAAAAAGTTTTCAAGGAAACAGACTGAAGAGATGACATAAAGGTTAAGACCTGCTCTTGCACAGGACCTAGGTTTGGTCCCCAGCACCCACATGGCAGCTAACAACGGCCCTAACTACAGTTCAGGAGACCAGATTGCCCTCTTCTGACCTCCTCAGGCACTGCAAAACACAGGCACACTTACATACATGCAGGCAATACACTTACACACATAAATAAAAATAATGAATTGAAGTTTTCCAGGGCTGGAGAGATGGCTCAGTGGTTAAGAGCGCCGACTGCTCTTGCAGAGCACCCGGGTTCGATTCCCAGGAGCCACATGGCGGCTAAGAACCGTCTTTAACTCCAGTTCCAGGGGAATCCAACACCCTCTTCTGACCTCCATGGCATTGCATGACACGGGTGCACCAACCTGCATGCAGACAGTACACTCATACACATAAAAAAAAAATTAAAAAATAATAAGTAAATTTAAGTTTTCCAAGGAGAAAAAAGAAAAAAAGATGTCTCCTCAATTTAAAATATCACCCAAGTTACTGGTGTCAAAGAGCACTTTGTGATTACTTGACATATATAAACTTAATTTCGGGAGATGGCCTAGTGGTTGAGAGTGCCGAATGCTCTTGCAGAGGATCCGGGTTCGATCCCCAGCACCCACATGGTGGCTGAGAACCGTCTTTAACTCCAGTTCCAGGGGAATCCGACACCCTTTTCTGACCTCCTTGACATTGCACGACACGGGTGCACAAACCTACATGCAGATAGTACACTCATACACATAAAAATTTAATTAATTAATTAAATTAAAAAAAAGAAAGCCATAAGAAATGCTGGTTTGGTCTGGTAAGCTGTTTAGACCAAACCCGAGACATTATAAAAAAAAAAACAATAAACTTAATATCAATGAGAAAAAGGAAAAGGGAGCCTAGTTCTGTTGCTTATATTAGGTATGCTTTTATTAAAGTACAATGATGCCGGGTGTGGTGGCGCACGCCTTTAATCCTAGCACTTGGGAGGGAGAGGCAGACAGATCTTTGTGAGTTCAAGGCCAGCCTGGTCTACAGAGTGAGCTCCAGGACAGCTGGGACTACAGGGAGACCCTGTCTCAAAAAGACAAAAAAAAAAAAGTACAATGATTATTCTACTGATGGTTGCACAAATGAAGTCAACTATGTTTTTCTTTATTTTCAAAACGAGGGAAAGCAGCAGGGGGTACACACAGCTCAATGCTAGAGCACTTGCCTCTCATGTGCAAGGTTCTAGATTTGATATCCAGCATTGCCATCAAAATAAAAAGAATAGGGACTGGAGAGATGGCCTAGCGGTTAAGAGTGCCGACTGCTCTTGCAGAGGACCCAGGTTCCATCCCCAGCAGGAACCGTCTGTAAGGAATCCAACACCCTCTCCTGACCTCCGAGGCATTGCACAACATGGGTGCACAAACCTACATGCAGACAGTACATTCATACAAATAAATAAATAAATAATAAATAAATAAATATTAAAAAAAATAAAAAGAATAACATGCAGTGCAGAGTGACTCACACCCTTAATCCCAGTACTCAGGAAGCAGAGGCAAGCAAATCTCTGTAAAATCAAGGCCAGTCTACATAGTGAGTTCCAGGCCAGCTGGGGCTACAGAAAAGCCCTGTCTCAGAAAGAGAGAGAGAGAGAGAGAGAGAGAGAGAGAGAGAGAGAGAGAGAAACATGATACTGTCATTTGAAACAACTTGGTTTCTGAAAGTACACTAGGACCTTGAGTGTACCCTAATCATCAAGAGAACTTGGAGATCAAGCTTGGGTGACACTTTGTATTTAAAGCCTATCTGGCCTTGATACTCCAGATGGTTGCTTTATAACAGTACTGGTAACTACAGACTCTTGGGCATCAACTCTCTGGCTTCTGGCTGAGATTGAGTGTAGAATCTTCGAGAAATAGAGTAACAGGAATACAATGGGTACCCTTGTAGAACTCAAATGAGGAGGCTGTACAGAACAAAAACATTTGTGGAAACCCAGCAGAGTGGCACAGGTTTGTCATCCCAAGCAATGGAAAGGCTGAATTAGAGACCTGCCCTCGGTACATAACTAGACTCTATCATAAAGAACTAACAAAAATACAGTTTTAAAGTGCTTTCATTTTCTCAGCTAAAAAAGAAACACAATGAAAGGAAATTTTATTATATCTAGAGAGATTGAGAGAAGACTATTTCAAAAACCTGTGCTGTAAATAGAAAATGGCTGAAAGCAGTCAGAAAAATTTTGTTATTTGTTCTTTCAGAGCTGTTAATGTATTTCAGATAGTTAAAAACATCCACTCCATGCCAGGCGTGGTAGCACACACCTTTAATCCTAGCACTTGGGAGGCAGAGGCAGGCAGATCTTTGTGAGTTCTAGGCCAGCCTGGTCTACAAAGCGAGTTCCAGAACAGCCGGAGCTACAGGGAGACCCTGTCTCGAAAAGACCAAAAAATAAAATAAAAAATAAAAATAAAAGCATCCACTCCAGTTTTGAAGGTGTGTTGTTAATAACGCAATCTGACATATTTATAGGTACTTGAGCCAGAACCCATACAAGGCCTTTCAATCATTTTTTCAGAGAAAGATTAGACCCAAAAGAAACTGCAGTTTTCCACTCCACATCAGTCACTGATAAGAATTCAAATAGAAAGTAATGCATTATTGGCTTATGGACTTTGTTGAGTAAAAGTTGTAATGATGCATTTATTTTCTATTTCAAGATTTAACAAATTATTTTCTCCTAGAAAAGCCCTTTTTTATCTGAGCATGTCCTATAAAAATTAAGTACTCATGCCGGGCATGGTGGCTCATGCCTTTAATCCTAGCACTTGGGAGGCAGAGGCAGGCGGATCTTTGTGAGTTCAAAGCCAGCCTGGTCTACAGAGCGAGTTCCAGGACAGCTGGGGCTACAGGGAGACCTTGTCTCGAAAAGACAAAAAAAAAAAAAAAAAGGTACTTGTCTGATACTTGATAATTAAATTATACTTAACATGAGCAAGTTGCATCTTCTGTAAGAGTTCAGTTGGCTATAATTAATGTCAAGTAAGAATTGTTGCCAGGCATGGTGGCCCTCGCCTTTAATCTCAGCACTCGGGAGGCAGAGGCGGGCAGATCTCTGTGCGATCAAGGCCAGTCTGGTCTACATAGCAAGTAACAGGCCAGCTGGGACTAAAGGGAGACTCTATCTCAAAAAAAAAAAAAGAGCGCCCCCCAAAAAAGAATTCTTAAGCCTGTGGCTGGGCACGGAGGCAAGGCATTTAATCCCAGCACCTGGGAGTCAGAGGCAGGTGGATTTCTGTGAGTTCAAGGCCAGCCTGGTCTATATACAGAGTTCCAGGCCAGCAGGAGCTTCAGGGAGACCCTGTCTCAAAAAGATGGAAAAAAGGAATTATTAAGCCTTTGAACCATATACCTTGCCCCCTGCATAAAAATAAACAATGACACTCAACTAGGTAATTTTTCAAACAATATTTTTCATATGAATCATTAGTTGACTAAGACATTAATTCCTGAAAGTCACCAAAGGCCAAATTCTACCTCATAGATTATAAACCACAGTACACACACAGCAAACCAACTAGGCTCACTAAAGAGGTAAAGATCAGTAGATGGCACAGAAACAAGCAGCAGCAGGGAACGAGCATTCCTGGTACCCAGATTTCAGCCTCACTATTTGCCACTGAAAGAACCAGGGCTCCTCAGAGAAACAACTGATTCCTGGGCTGCTACAGGAAAGCACATGATGAGCCAGTAACATCCTATACCAGAAAGCAAGAAAATAAAGTCCCCAGGCTAAGGGTATGTGGGATGGTCCCAGGGGCCAGTTTAAAGATGTCAGCTGGCTAACATTTAGAAAATTTGAACATCAAAAAAAATAATAACTTCTATGAATTGAAATACACTAGATATATTTATGAATTTATGAGCTGATGCAAATAATCAACTAGTGGTAATAGTTGAACAACTTTGTCAAACTCTAAGAAATGTGACATGGATTTACACTACAAGTTGTTGAAGTTTTTGGATTTTGTTTTGTTTTTCACTGGTGGGGCTCAAAATCAGATCTTTGGGCATCCTAAGCAAGCCCTCTACTAGGGAGCTACATCTCCAGCCCTTGTTTTTTTGAAACAGTTTTTCAAGCTAGCCTTGGTTTTTTGATCTAGCCTAGACTAGCTTTGAACTCATAATCTACCTGGCCATGGATTAGAGCCCACTAATCATGCCCACTAGCTTAAAACAGTGATTTTGATGGAATGTAAATTATATCTCAATTTTTTTCAAATGATCACCTTTGGAGAATGCCGGGGAACCCATTCATTACTTAGATAAATGGTGAGGGAAAAATGAAGCACTTATCCTGTGCAAACCATTGCTCAGATTAACCAAATCAGCAGAACTATCTCTTTTTTTGTCTTTTTTAGACAGGGTCTCCCTGTAACCCCAAGCTGTCCTTGAACTCACCATGTAGACCAGGCTGGCCTCGAACTCACAAAGATCCGCCTGCCTCTGCCTCCCAAGTGCTGGATTAAAGGCCAACTGGGGCTGGAGAGATGGCTAGCAACTCTCATAACTCCAGTTCCAGGAGATCTGACACCCTCTTCTAGCTTCCAACAGCATTGTGCAACATGGGTACACTCACATGCATGCGGGCAAAACACTCATACGCAACGTAAAATAAAGTAAAATTAGTTAGTTAGTTAGTTAGTTAGTTAGTTAGTTAGTTAGTTAAAAATTTTAAGAAATAGGCCAGGGGAGGAGGCAGAGGCAGGCAGGATCTCTTGTGAGACCTGCCTGGTCTACATAACAAGTACAAGGCCAGCTGGAACTACAAGGAGACCCTATCTCAAAAAAACAAAAAACAAAAAAAAAAGAGGAGG
>VZQC01008612.1:809255-826016 GCA_009823505.1 Rhizomys pruinosus | reverse complement strand
TTATTTTTGGTGTTTTTGAGACAGAGTCTCCCTGTAGCCCAAGCTGGCCTGGAACTAGCCCTATAGACCAGGCTGGCCTTGAACTCACAGACATCTGCCTGCCTCTGCCTCCTGAGTGCTGGGATTAAAGGTGTGCACCACCACACCCGGCTGGGAATAGAACCTGGGGTTCTCTCTGCAAGAGCAGTTGGTACTCTTAACCGCTGAGTCATCTCTCCAGCCCCATGATACCTGTTTTAAAAACAAGCAAATAAGCTAGGTGTGGTGGCATGGCACTCGGGAGGCAGAGGCAGGCAAATAAGTCCTCAGTAAAACAGGTTAGAAAAACATTTTAAGGTTATAGTGATTTGAATGAGAGTGTCCCCCCATAGGCTTTAAGTATTCAGACATTTTGTCTCCAGTTGGCTGCACTGTTCTGGGAGATCTTAGAAGGTGTGGCCATGCTGGAGGAAGTACTTCACTGTGGGCTGGCTTAGTGAGTTTAAAAAGCCTTGCAGTCTTCAGTTTCTCTCTTTACTTCTTGTGCTCATTGCAAGATATGAAACTCTGCTTTCTGCTCCAGCTCTGACCAGCATGCCTCCCACCACTATGGACTCTAATTCCCTGCAACTGATTCCCTGGAACCATCAATCATGAGCTCAAATAAACTCTTCCTTTTATAAGTTCCCTTGGTCATGGTGGTTTATCACAGCAACAGAAAAGTGACTAATACAAAGGTTAATTAATTACAATGTATCAACTTCAGTCTTTTCTTCCTCTTGTTTTTGTTTGATTTGAGACAAGGTCTTGCTAAGTAACCCTAGTTAGCCTAGTACTCAGTGTAGCCTAGGCTGCCCTTGAATGCCTAACAATCCTCCCGCATTGGCCTCCCAAGTGCTAAGATTATAGGTCACCATGCCTCACTTTTTCTGTATAATCTCGATTCAAACAGACAATTTATTCGTTAATTTATTTTATTTTATGTATATGAGTATTATGCCTGCCTGTGTGTAAGTACACCCATGTCATGCAATGCCCTCAGGGGACAGAAGAGGATGTCCGATCCCCTGGAACTGTAGTTCTAGAAGCATGTAGGTGCTGAGAATTGAATCTAGGTCCTCTGTAAGAGCACTCGGTGCTCTTAACCACTGAGCCATCTCACCAGCCCCTTGAGCACTTGATTTTTTTATTTTTTATCTTTTATGTATATTGAGTATACTGTCTACATGTTGGTGGGTGCACCTGTGTCGTGCAATGCTACGGAAGTCAGAAGAGGGTGTCGGATTCCCCTGGAACTGGAGTTAAAGACGGTTCTTAGCTGCCATGTGGGTGCTGGGAATTGAACCCGGGACCTCTGAAAGAGCAAGTGCCGATGGCACTCTTAACCTGTGAGCCATCTCTCCAGCCCCATTGAGCACTCAATTTTAAAAGCTGATGAGACAACTGGAAAAAATTTGAACCCTGGTTAGACTGGGGTCAGTACTCGCTGATATTTGCTGATAGAAACAAATTCTTAATTCATTTAGATATGGTTATGACACTGCGGTTATATATCTACGCACAAGTCCTTATCATTTAGAGATATAAGACCAAAATGTTTTCAGATAAAATAGCACAGTATCAGAGATAGCCTGCAAAATAGCCTGAGTTTGAGAATGGAATGAAGACTGGGTAAAGTGAGAGGGTGGGTGACATCAATGAAATAGTATGTCAAGGGGCTGGAGAGATGGCTCATTGTTTAAGAGCACCAACTTGGGGCTGGAGAGATGGCCTACTGGTTAGGAGCGCCAACTGCTCTTGCAGAGGACCTGGTTCGATCCCCAGCACCCACATGGCAGCTGACAACCATCTGTAACTCCAATTCCAGGAGAACTCCAGTTCCAGGGGAATCCGACACCCTCTTCTGACCTCCGCGGCATTGCATGACATGGGTACACAAACCTACATGCAGACAGTACATTCATACATATACGAAAATAAATAAAATAAAAAAAAATAAATAAAGAGCACCAACTGCTCTTGCAGAGGACCCGGGTTTAATTCCCAGCACCCACATGACAGCTAATAACTGTCTTTAACTCCAGTTCCAGCGGAATCCGACACCCTCTTCTGACCTCCGCGGCATTGCACAACACGGGTGTATGCAGACAGTACACTCATACACATAAAAAAAATTTTAAAAGAAAAGAAAAAGAAATAGTATGTTGAAGCTGGACAAGGGGCCTAACAAGATTTCTTGCATTATTTTCTTGTGTATGCATCCTTTTCTTTTTTAGTATACATTTTATTTCTTACTTTAATTTTATGTGTATTAATGTATTGCCTGCATGTATGTAAGAGCACCCATCTCGTGTAATGCCTACGGAGGTCAGAAAAGTGCATCTGATCCCCTGGAACTGGAGTTATGGACAATTGCTAGCCACCATGAGAGTGCTGGGAACCCAACCTGGGTCCTCTGCAAGAGTAGTAGCCAGTGCTCTTAACTGCTGAGACATCTCTCTAGCTCTTCTCTCCTCTCCGCCCCCTCCCCTCTCCCCTCCCCTCCCCTCTCCCCTCCCCTCTCCCCTCCCCTCCCCTCCCCTCCTCTTCCCTCCTCTTTTTTTCTTTTGAGGAGAGCTCATGAGCATGGTGCCTGGAATTCATATGTAGTTCTAGCTGGCCTAAACTTGCAGCAAATCCTATGCTTGGTCTTCAATGTGCTGAGATATAGGTGTGAACCCACCTACCGGCTTGAAATTTGCCATAGGCACGTTTTAACTATATGTGTATGTGGACGTAGAAAAAGTAGCTTCAAATTTCAAAGAATCTTTGGAGTAGGTGAAGCATTACAGATATTAACGGTCTCCTTTCTGCTTATTTCCAAAACAATCACCATAATTAAAGCAATTATAAATGAATATAACCCTGACCACTTATGACTAAACAAGCAGTAATGATGGCGCTGGGAACATCGCTCAATGGAGAAATACTGCACTAAAATTTCCACAAACTTTGGATATCGATCTCCAGCAAAAAAAGAAGAAAGAAAGAAAAAGAAAAAGAAGAAAAGGGAGAGANTCGATCCCCAGCACCCACATGGCAGATGACAACCATCTTTAATTTCCAAATTCACAGGAGACAACTACAGTTCCAGGGAATCCGGACCACCCTCTTCTGGACCTCCGCGGCATTGCAGACAGGGTAGCACAAACACTACATGCAGACAGTACATTCATACATATACGAAAATAAACTAAAATAAAAAAAAAAATAAAATCCAGAAGCACCAACTGCTTCTTTGCAGAGGACGGGTTTGGGTTTAATTCCAGTACCCACATGAAAGTTAATAACTGTCTTTAACTCCAGTTCCCGGAATCCGACACCCATCTTCTGACCTCCGCGGTTGCACACACGGGTGCATCTACATGCAGACAGAGTAACTTATACACATAAAAAAAATTTTTTTAAAAAGAAAAGAAAAAGAAATATGTATTTTGAAAAGCTGGGGACAAGGGGTCCTAACAAGGATTTCTTGCATTATTTTTTGTGTATGCACCGTTTTCCTTTATACTTTTATTACATTAATTTAATTTCTTACTTATTTTTAGTGTATTAATGTATTGCCTGCAATTGTTATGTAAAGCACCACTCTGTATGTATGTGTTGTCGTTTGTGTAATGCCTCACGGACCGGTTCAGAAAAGTGCATCTGATCCCCTGGGAACTGGAGTTTATGGAACAATTGCCTAGCCAACCATGAGACGATGCTGGAACCAACCTGGGTTCCTGCTGCAAGAGTATGTAGCCAGTTGCTCTTAACTGCTAGGACCATAGCTCTCTAGCTCTTTCTACTAGATCGACACCAAACCCCAGTCCGCTAAACTCCACTCCCCTCCCTCTCCCTCCCCTCCCCTCCCCTCCCTCTCCTTTCTCTTTTTTCTTTTGAGGCAAGCTACTGTAGCCATGTGGCCTGGAATTCATTATTGTAGTTCTAGCTGGCCTAAACTTGCAGCAAATCCTATGCTTGGTCTCAAGTGCTGAGATATATGGTGTGAAACCACCTTACCGGCTTGAAAATTTGCCATAGGACACGTTTAAACCTATATGTGTATGTGACGTAGAAAAAGTTAGCTTCAAATTTCAACAGCATCTTTGGAGTAGGTGAAGCATACAGATTTAACGGTCTCCTTTTTGCTTTATTTCCACAAACAATCACCATAATTAAAGCAATTAAATGAATAAACCTGACCACTTATGACTAAACAAGCAGTAATGATGGGCTGGGACATCAGCTTCAGATAGTAAATACTCACCTAAAAATTCTCACAAACTTTGGATTCGATCTCCAGCAAAAAGAAGAAAGAAAGAAAAGAAAAAGAAGAAAAGGAAGGAAAGAGTAATGTTTTCTACATTTGCAAGGGAACACCACTAAATATGAAGAATCCTGTGCCCTAACCCTGAGAAAATAATAAGCAAGCAGCTCCAACAAACGAGCTACGCCTCCAGCCTTCAACTTCATTTTCGCTCTTTTTTTTTTTTTTTTTTTTTTGGAGCAGGGTCTCATTAGAAATTCTTTATCTTTAAAGCAACTGTGCTGTACAATGTGAATCTCTAATGGGCTAGGACTGATCTACCCTTCTTATATCAGCCATTGTAAATTTACCGTATATGGGTTTGAAGGTATGTATTCATATCTAGAGTAATATAAACATTTAAGGGAAAAATGTGAACCCCAAAACATATTTTGGATATAACATACAGTTTGGTTCTTGGAGTTCATAATTTTGATACATATGTGTTGTTTAAATAGGCATAATTTGGGTAAAACAAAGGGTGGGAACAACAACAAACATAAGGGGATTGGGTCAAAGAACTGACCTGGTACAGTTAAAATCTGCCCAAACAATAAGCTCCTCTGCAGAAAAAAAATAATTTTGGAAAGAAAAGATTGAAGAAAGATTGCAAGACTACTATGGCGGACGGAATGCAAAACTGGAGTGGGGGGAGGGGCAGGATGAGGGGAATGTATCCCAATTGGACTGAAAAAATGATGTATGAAATATACAAAATGTCAAAAAAATTAATATCAAAAAAGAAATCTCTAATCCAATCCAATAAATGTGATGGTTATTTCAATGTGTCACCTTGACCGGGTCAAGGATGACAAGATAAGTGCTTAAAAAAATAATTTCTGCACCAGCGTGGTGGCACACCCGCCTTTAATCCTAGCACTTGTGAGGCAGAGGCGGCGGATCTGGGGAGTTCAAGGCTAGCCTGGGTCTTCAGAGTGAGTTCCACGACAGCTGGGGGCTACAGGGCGACCCTACTGTATCGAAACGACCAAAAATAATAATAATAATAATCAATAATAATCATCATCATAATAATAATTTCTGGGAGCTGGAGAGCTCGGCCTAGAGTGAAGAGCGTCCATTTCGCTCTTGCAGAGGACCCTGTGTTCGATCCCCAGCACCCACATGGTGGCTGAGATGAGAACGTCTGTAATCCAGTTCCAGGGAATCTGGACCCCCCACCCCCCCTCTTCTTGAACTCGAGGCATTGCCCGACACGGTTGCACAGACTACATGCAGACAATACATTCATACTACATTTACAAACAACTAAAAATTATCTACAAAAAATAATTTACTGGGCTGGAGAGATGGCCCCTAGCGGTTAAGAGTGCTGACTGCCTCTTGAAGAGGAACCCGGGTTCGTTCCCCAGCACCCTCATGGCGGCTGAGAAACCGTCTGTAACACCAATTCCAGAACGACACCCTCTTTGACATCCGCAGCAATGCACGACATGGGCGCCAACCTACATGCAGACATTACATTCATACACATAAAAAAATAATAAATAAAAAATCATTCGGGGGAGCGCTGGCCTAGCGGTTGAGAGTGCCGACGCTCTTGCGAGGACCTCGGGTTCGATCCCAGCCACCCACCTGGCGGCCGAGAAAACCAACCCTGTCTTGGAACTCCATCCCGGAGGAAACTCCAGTTTTCCAGGGGGAGTCCGACGCCCTCTTCTGACCTACGCGCATTGCACGTCACGGTGCACAGACTTGCATGCAGAGACAATACATTCTACACATACGGAAATAACTAAATAAAAAAAAATTTAAAAAAAAAAAAAAAAATAATTTATGGGTGTCTAGGTGTACCTGTGAAGGTACTTCCTAAAGAGGTTCACTTTGGAAGAAGGATATGAAGTTCAAGGTCGTCTTGTATAGGGTTCAAAGCAAGCCTAAGATACAGAAGACTCTGTCTCAAAAACAAAACAAAACAAAAGTGAAATGCAGAGATTCACATTTGGATCAGTAGATTGAGTAAAACAGATGGATTTCACCCGGCATGGTTGCACACACCTTTAATCCCAGCACCCGGGAGGCAGAGACGGGTGGATCTCTGTGAGTTCAAGGTCAGCCTGGTCTACATAGTGAGTTTCAGGACAGCTGCCACTACAGGGAGATGCTGTCTCAAAAAGACAAAAAAAGAAAAGAGAAGAAAGAAAAGGGAAAAGGAAAAAGGAAAGGAAAAAGGAAAGGAAAGGGATGATTACTCCAGTGTAAGTAGAGCATTGCTTAACCCACCAAGGCCCAAATTGAATGAAAATTAAGAGGAAAAGTGAGTTGTCTCTTTTGCTTCTTTGTGCTGTTGCTCTTTTTGGTTTGGTTTGGTTTTGAAACAGGGCCTCATGTAGCCTGGGCTGTCCTGGAACTCAATACTCAAATGTAGCCAAGGCTAGCCTTGAACTCCTGATCTTCCTGCATCTACCTCCTGAGTACTTGAATTACAGGCATGTGCTTTCTCTTGCTTCTTGAGCTGGTATACCCATCTTCTCCTGCCCTCAGACATCAAAGTTCCTACTTCTCTGGCATTTAGACCCAGATTGAATTTCGCCAATAGTTTTGCTTGTTCTCCATCTTCCAGATGGCAGATCAAGGAACTTGTCATCCATAATCACCTGAGCAAATTCTCACAACAAATCTCTTCTTGTGTATCTATGCAGGTCTGCCTGGCTCTGTACCACTGGAGAATACTAACTACTAGTAAGTATGGAATAGGGCCAGGGGATCTTCAGTTTCAGCAGAGACTCAGGTAATAACACATATGTGTTCCGGACACAGCAATGGAACTTTAAGAACTACTAATACAAGCCAGGCATAGTGGTGCACACTTGTAATCCCAGCACTAAGGAGGCTGAGACAGGAGGATTGCAAGTTCAAGGCTAGCCCAGTTACATAGTGAGACCCATTCTCAAATATATATATTAATAAATATATTATTAAAAGCCAGGGCTGGAGCAGTGGCTCAGAGCAAAAACTCTGGCTGCTCTTGCAGAGGACCCAGGTTCGATTCCCAGCACCCACATGATGTCTAACAACTATCTATAACTCCAGTTCCAGGGGAATCTGATGCCTTCTTCTGACTCCATGGGCACTGTGCAACACGGGCACACTTATACACATGCAGGCAATACACTCATACACATAAAATAAAATGAAAAAGAAAACTGCTAAATATGGTACATTTTCAGTATTACTCATTCAAATGGCTATATTACTGTACATTTCCTCCAGCAAAGAGAATTCCCAATACCATTATTTATTTCTTGGTCAATTCTTGATGTGCTCATATTTTTTGCCCTGCCCCCTATGTGCTCATATTTTTTAATGTTTACCCATCTGATATGATAAAACTGTTGTTTTCACTTACATTTCCTTGGTAACAAATAAAGTTCAGGGTACCTTCGAATCTTTATTACCTACAGTTTCCTTCCTCTTGGAATTATCTTGGACTACTAACTTTTGTCTGTTTTTCTACCAAGCTGTAATTTTTTTTTTTTTTTTTTTTTTTGGCGGGAGGGGGGGGGGGGGGGGGGCGACACGGACGGAGGTGGGGAACACAATGGACGGGAGAGACGGAGGGAGAAAGAAGGCAACAGGAGACACCAGGCAGGGGGGAGGCAGGCCAGAAGCCCAGCACGCCAGGAGGGGGACAGGCGGAGGAGAAGGAGCGCAAGGTCGCGAAACACGAGCAAAGGGGGGAAGGCCACGCCGGAACGCTATGGGAGAGCATGCGGCAAAAATCCAAAAAGTAACAGACAAGCCAGTACGGGAGGTCTTTCAGGGTACCTACACGGGTCTAGATTGCGGGAATATATAATTCATGAAAACCGGAACTGGAAAAGCAGAGAAAATTGAGGGCTGGGTGGGACTTCCATCCCCCACCCCAAGCGTCGAAAGCAAAACTGTCGCCCTGATGCGTGGAGCGGCATGCAGGTGCCCCCTGTGGGCTCAATACAGGGAAGCTCAAAAGAAGCGCTTCACACACACAACGCCACACACACACACAGCGACACACACACACAGAGAACACAACACATCACACACACAGACACACACACACACACAACACACACACACAACCACCACAAACCACACAAAAAAAAAAAAAAACAGCCGGAGAGAAAAGCAGTTAGAGTTGAAGGGTCTGTGGACGTTGCCTTGCAAAATACCCTGCAAGCGAGAAAGAGGTTCAAGGTCTGACTTAATTCATTTTTTAAAGTAGGAAATAGGAGAGTTGGAGAGATGGCTAAATAAGGGAAGAGCACTTGTATGTTGGGGCTAGGAGATGGCTCAAGGGTTAAGAGCACTGAACGGTAGCTTTTGCAGAAACCAGGTTCGAGGCCCAGCACCCCGTGGCGGCTAAGAACCGTCATTTAATACCGGTGTTGGTGGACTTAATCCAAGCACCGGACAGAAGGTCATGGCGCATCTCTGTATGAGTTCAAGCCAGCCTGCTAACGGAGAGTTACCGGCCACTGGGCTAAGCGAACCCCTGTCTCAAACACAAAAAAAAAAAGAAAAAGAAAAAAAAAAAGGAAAAAATAACCACAAAAAAAAAAACCAGAGCACTTGTTTGCTATTCGAGAGGAACCAAAGATCACTCCCCAACTCAACTCCCAGCAACTATCCTTTAAAGGTGCTCAGAACTGCCGTTTAACTATTACCTTCCAAGGAATCAGACAACTTTTCGGCCCTCCATGAATGCACCTATACTGCACAGCACACATCCACACATAGGCATACACAGTAATTTTAGAAAATAAGCTAGATCAAATGCATAAGAAGGCATTTAAATCTTTTAAAGTAATCCGCGTAATTGCGGAGCAAGGGAGCAGATCTCTGTGCACTGTACTTGAGAGCACCGGGGTCTCAAATAGGATTCGCAGTCAAGCTAGGAGGTACTTAGTGAGAACCCGGGTCTCAAAAAAAAAACAAAAAAAGTTGGGTGTATTTAAGAATTCTCAACGGGCAAGGTGGCACACATGCCTTTAAGCCCAGCACGCTAGGAGGCAGAGGGCAGCAGATATCTGAGTTCAAGACCAACCTAATATACAGCAAAGCGAGTCGTCCAGACACTGGGGCTACATAAAAACGACCACTGTATCCCTCAAAAAAAGTAAAAATAAAAAGAATTCGTCCTTATTTCATTAGTTAGCTGAAGAAGAGTAACACGCAAAAAAATGATTAATCAATTTTTATGTTAGTTTTGGATGATTGACACTTAGCTCTGTTAAGAATATATAAAATATAATCCCACATTATTTGATAGTTTTTAGTTCCTAAGTATAATTTTACAGTAAATAAAAGAAGAGCATCTGTTTGTTTAAAAAAGGGATTCACCGTCATATAATGCTTTGTGAAATAACTTTGTGTTGTTTCATAAATCACAGCAGGGTGGGACATAGACAGTTTACATTGTGGTAATCCCCCAAATAAAATAGAATAAAGCGAATTGTGAAAGCCAAGCTAGGGCGAGTAAATTAAGAGTAAATATAGCAAGGAGACCATCATCGTGAAAGAAAGAAGCGGGGGTAAATAGTGAGGGAAAGGCAAGAACAGTAGCTGGGTGCAATGCACAGAAACGCAAAGACATTGTGGTTAAAAAAGCCCGTTCTATATCGTCAATTCTCCCGGATCTTCTCTTCCTTTCTATGTGCTAGTTCTTCTGTCCTCTCTCCTTTTGNGGTTCTTTTTGCGACCCGGGCCTCCCTTTAGTCCCCGCTGGCCCTGAAAGAGCCTCTCTATGTAAGACCCAGGCTGGCGTTGCCCACACGAGATCCACCCAGCATCTGCCTCCTTGAGTGAGTGCTAGGATAAGGCGTGGGCCACCACGCCGGCCCAATGCTTCTTTCTTATTCATCGTCGAACTACATATATTTATGACAATTAAAGGGTCTGGAGAGATGGCTCAAACATTAAGTGCACTGGCTTCTCTGGCAGAGGACCCCAGGTTTCGAGGTCCCCAGCACCCCCCCATGGCAGTTAACAACCATCTGTAACCTCCAGTTCCCGGGTTAATCAGACGGCCCTCCTCTGGACTCCACGGGTACTCCACTCATGAGCACATACACAAGGACACACACACACACATGCAGGCAGGCAATACACTCCTACACATATAAAATAAAATAATAAAACAAATTTTAAACAAAAACTGTTCTTAAAGGGATTGATTTAAAAATGGTCTCCGCAGGTTAATGCCAGTTGGCCCACCAAGCTGACGAACCTGAGTTCAATGCCAGAAACCCCACATGGTCGGAAGGAGAACAAGTCTTGAAACTTGTCCTTTCACTCCAAGGCATGAAACACATGTACACACCAAAACTAAAAATTCTAAACAATAATATGTATATAAAAATCAATACAAACTGTGGCATGTCAGCATTGGTGGCATATATCTTTAATCTCAGCATTTGGGAGACAGAGGCACGTCGGCTCCTGTGAGTTCAAGTCCAGCCTGGTCTAACATGGAGAGTTCCGGGACAGCTGGGACTTCAGGGAAACACGTCTCAAAAAAGAAACAAAAAACAAACAATAAATAAAACTATCTTAAATCTATTTTGTGTATGGTATAAAAAGATTATATTTCCGTCTTTCTATATATCCAAAAATTGGTTCTTTTTTTTTGAGATGGGGTTCCTATAGCCCCAGCTGGCCTGGTAACACTAACTCTTAGATCAGGCTTGCTTTGAACTCATAAAGGTCCACATGCCTCTGCTCCTGAGTGCTTGGATTTAAGGGTGCCACCAACACCCGGCTTTAAATGGACGGTTCTTAGCCGCCAGGGGGGTGCTGGGAATCAAACCCGGGCCCGCTGCAAGAGCAGTTGGGGCTCTTAATCGCTGAGCCAATCTCTCCAGTCCCGTAAAATGTTTCTTAAAGCCATAAACAGTAGATCCTTTTGTTGATTTACATATATGTTTTTTGTTGTTGGAGCTGTGTGTTAGGTATTGAACTCAGGGCCTCAGCAGGCTACACGCAGGTGTTTTACCACACCCCCATCTCCTGCAAATTATGTATACCTAAAATGTTTCAAATGCTGTCTTCCTTATAATAATCTACTCATCTTCTACATAAGAACTGCCATAGTTGCCAACTGGGGTTGGCTTGGCGACACGCCTTTAATCCTAGCAACTTGGCGAGGCAGGCGGACTTTGTGAGTTTCAACGGCAGGTGTCTACAGTATGAGTTCCAGGACCGCTGGGGCTTACAGGGAAAACCCTGTCTCGAAAAGACCAAAAAAAAAAAAAAAAAAAAAAACAAACCATAGTGCCAACTTTACCAGTAATGTCATTGTGTCTTCATTTTGTTCCATCGAGCTCCTCACCATCTCATTTTTTTTTTTTTTTTGGTCTTTTTGAGACAGTGACTCACTTATTCCCAGCT
The DNA here is from genome assembly GCA_009823505.1 of Rhizomys pruinosus. Taxonomy (NCBI): domain Eukaryota; kingdom Metazoa; phylum Chordata; class Mammalia; order Rodentia; family Spalacidae; genus Rhizomys; species Rhizomys pruinosus. The sequence goes on along the minus strand of VZQC01008612.1, from coordinate 814,318 downwards.
GGCCTGGAAGCTCGCTGTGAGACCAGGCTGGCCTTGAACTCACAGGATCCTCCTGCCTCTTCCTAACCACAGAGCTAGGATTAGAGGATGCACCAAAATTGCCCCCCCACCTCAATTCTATTGTCATTTTTTAGGATTGTTTTGGTTCATCATAGAGATTTCCATGTAAAATTTAAAAGCAGAGCATCAAGTTTTATATACATCCTGATGGGTTTTAGGGGGGTTGGATTTTGTTTATTTTGGTGAGACAAACAAGGTCTTATTATTTTTGCCCTGAATTTTACCCAGGATGGCATCAAATTCATGGTCTCCTGCTTCATCCTCCCACGTTGCTAGATTAGAATGCAGGCCTGTGCCAATAATTCACTATTTCAAGAATATTTTTTTTTATTCTGTTCAACAGTCTCCTTATGACTTTGCCAAAGGCAAACACCTGATCTTTGTTATTCCTTTTGCCCAAGGTTCTATAATCCCTGACACTAAAACAATGATCAAAAGTATCAAGGCAAGAAAGGCTTCAAGTACAAGATGCCTGGTGTTTAATCACCCAAGCCTTGATTACCAAACATCTTGATCTTGGTCTTGGGTGCCTTCCAGGCCTTGGTGTACTCTCATTCATAATGTAGGTTTTAATTATAGTATCATCTCTGCTTGAAGGGATTACAGGTGTGCACCACAACTTGGTTGACAGTATTTTTTTTTTTTTTTTGGTTTTCGAGACAGGGTCTCCCTGTCGCCTCAGCTGGCCTGGACCTCACTCTGTCGCCCAGGCTGACTTATATCACTCACACAGTCCGCCTGCCTCTGCCTCCGGATAGTGCTAGCTTAAAGCGTGCGGCCAACCTCGAAGCCCTGGCTTTTTTTGGGGGGGGTGGGCGTGGAGAAAAGCATTTAGATTTGAAGGGTCTGTAGGACTTTGCCTTGCAAATACCCTGCAGCTGAGAAAGAGGTTCAAGGTCTGACTTAATTCATTTTTTAAAAGTAGGAAATAGGAGAGTTGGAGAGATGGCTAAATAGTTAAAGAGCACTTATTGGGGCTGGAGAGATGGCTCAGAGGTTAAGAGCACTGACTGCTTTTGCAGAGGACCAGGGTTCGATTCCCAGCACCCACGTGGCAGCTAAGAACCGTCTTTAAGCCAGGTGTGCTTTAATCCTAGCACTCGGGAGACAGAGGTAGGCAGATCTCTGTGAGTTCAAGGCCAGCCTGGTCTACAGGGCTAGTTCCAGGCCAGCTGGGGCTACAGGGAGACCCTGTCTCAAAACACCAAAAAAAAAAAAAAGAAAAAGAAAAAAAAAAGAAAAATAACAACAAAAAAAAAACCAAGAGCACTTGTTGCTCTTCGAGAGGACCCAAGATCAACTCCCAGCACTTCCTTTAAGGTGCTCAGAACTGCCTTTAACTTTACCTCCAGGGAATCAGACACTTTTCCGGCCTCCTGAGGGCACCTATACTCACATGCACATATCCACACATAAACATACACATAATTTAGAAAATTAAGCTAGATCATGCATGCATTTAATCCCGGAATTCAGGAAGCAGAGGGAGGCAGATCTCTGTGAATCTGAGAGCAGCCTGGTCTACACAGTAGAGTTCCAGTCCAGCTAGAGGTACTTAGTGAGACCCTGTCTCAAAAAAACAAAAAGAGTTGGGTGTATTTAAGAATTCTCAACGGGCAAGGTGGCACACATGCCTTTAATCCCAGCACTCAGGAGGCAGAGGCAGGCAGATATCTGTGAGTTCAAGGCCAGCCTGATCTACAAAGCGAGTTCCAGGACAGCTGGGGCTACATAAAGACCCTGTCTCAAAAAAAGTAAAAAAATAAAAAGAATTCTCCTTATTTCATTAGTTAGCTGAAGAAGAGTAACACGCAAAAAAATGATTAATCAATTTTTATGTTAGTTTTGGATGATTGACACTTAGCTCTGTTAAGAATATATAAAATATAATCCCACATTATTTGATAGTTTTTAGTTCCTAAGTATAATTTTACAGTAAATAAAAGATGAGCATCTGTTTTGTTTAAAAGGATTCACTTCATAATAATGCTTTGTACTTTTGTTCATAAAATACAACAGCAGTTGGGCATAGCAGTACTTGTGTGTAATCCCAACTAAAATAGAAGGATATTGAATTTGAAGCCATACTGGGCTAGCAAGACCTCATCTTGAAAGGAAGAAGAGGGGTAGGGAGGGAAGGAAAAAAATATGCTGCAACATTGTGGTTAAAAGCAGTTCTTCTGCCGGGCTTGGTGGCGCACTCCTTTAATCCTAGCACTTGGGAGGCAGAGGCAGGCAGATCTTTGTGAGTTCAAGACCAGCCTGGTCTACAGAGCGAGTTCCAGGACAGCTGGTACTAAAAGGGAGACCCTGCCTCAAAAATACCAAAAAAAGGATAAAACTAAAAAGAAAAAAAAAAAAAAGCAGTTCTCCCTAGCCGGGTGTGGTGGCACATGCCTTTAATCCTAGAATTTGGAAGGCAGAGGCAGGCGGATCTCTGTGAGTTCAAGGCCAGCTGGGGCTATAGGGAGACCCTGTCTCAAAAAGACAATAAAAAAAGTAGTCCGTCCTTCCCGTGCAGGGAGGTCTTGGAGATCCACTAATGGGACTTCAGCCAGTGTCCAGTCTATAAAAAGGGAAGCCTGGTCTAGCAAGACCTGAATTTGTCCTTGGGTGGATAGAAGTGGTGATTGAAAAGCCAAAAGGAGCCAGGGGCTTCTCCCCCTAAAAAAAAAAACTTGAGTGACCCTTGAGGACCAGATCCTCAACTGACCTTGAGAAAACAAAAACCTTGGTTAATCTGGGCTAACTGTATGGCCTTAAACGTCCAAAAAGAAAGTATAACCATAAATAAATAAATACTCCTGAGAAATTGTACTTCAGGTATAAAACTTCAGATCTTAGTAAAAAGACAAAAAGTAAAATAATAAAATAAAAATTTAAAAGGAGCATAGTTGTTTTGCCTGTCTTACTGGCAAGTGCAACTACCCTGTGGCTGCCACTGCTTTTGCCATCCTTCAAAGACGTGAGACACAGCTTTTCAACCGTCCAATCTGACTGAAGACTCATGTCTCTCCAAGAATCCTCCAAAGCTTCAGTGCCAGATGGGGACTGCTGAGACATCCAGCTTATAGACTGAGCTACTACTGGGGTTTCAGCCTCTTCAGAATATAGACTGCCATTGTTGGACTACCCAGGCTATATCATGGAGACCAGTACAGGAAGAACAAGACAGGACACAGTGCTTAGTCGACCTCATTTGGTGACCATGGGCAGGGAAAACCCCAGTGTGGAGCACAAGGGCAGAACTGATGGCTGTTTGGGCTTGCCAAGGAGGAGCCTTCAAACATGACATCTTTCAGCCTATTAAAAAAAATCATAAAGATCCTAAAACCTATGACATATGTGGTGGCATGCATATGTGCATATTTTGGAGTGATGCATGTTGGAAGGAATAACAACAACAACAACAACAACAGAAATAGTGCATCAAAGAACTGACTGAAACAGTGAAATTCTGCTAAAATCAGTAAATTTCTGCATTGAGAATTTTGAGACTGAGAAAAAGATGAAAAACATGTTTGGCAGAATGCATGAGCTCTGGTGGTGTAGGGATGCAGGGAGGGGTCACAGGTCTAGATTTGATTTGTAATGTAATTTTGTATGAAATGCACAGAGCTTCAATAAAACATTGGCTTTGAAAAGAAAAAAAGTAGTTCTCAAACCAGGTGTGCTGGCACAAGCCTTTAATCCTAGCACTCAGGAGGCAGAGGCAGGGGGATTTCTGTGAGTTCAAGGCCAGCCTGGTCTACAAAGAGAGTTCCAGAACAGTTGGGGCTACAAGAAGAGACCCTCTCTCCAAAAAAAGTTAAAAAAAAGAAAAAGGTAAAAAAAAATTAAAAAATTAAAAAAACAACAACAACAACAAAAAAAAAAAGCCGGGCGTGATGGCTTACGCCTTTAATCCTAGCACTTGGGAGGCAGAGGCAGGTGGATCTTTGTGAGCTCGAGGCCAGTCTGGCCTACAGAGGGAGTTCCAGGACAGCTGGGGCTACAGGGAGACCCTGTCTCGAAAAGACCAAAAAAAAAAGAAAAAAAAAAGGATTTCTTGCCAGGCACGGTGGTGGCTCAGGCCTTTAATCCAAGCACTTGGCAGGCAGTGGCAGGCAGATCTCTTGTGAGTTCAGTTCCAGGCCAGCTGGGGCTACAGAGAGACCCTGTTTCAAAAAAAAAATACCAGAAAAGAGTATTTCTCTATACCTGAGAAGTTTATTATGAATTGAGTATTTTGCTCCATAATATTTTCAGTTAGTATTGCCAATATACAAAAACAATACAAGTCCTTAATTCCTTATCTAAAACTCCTAAGGCAGGTATACTTTCAAGTTCAGATCTTTCAACTGTTTTTTTAGACAAGGTCTCATTATGTAGCCCTGCCTGGCCTAGACTCACTATATAGACCAGGCTGGCCTTGAGCTCACAGAGATCTGCTTGGTTTTGCCTCCCATGCACAGGGATTAAAATACTGTTCCAGGGGCTGGAGAGATAGCCTAGTGGTTAAGACCACCAACTGCTCTTGCAGAGGACCCAGGTTTGATTCCCAGCACCCACATGACAGCTAAGAACTGTCTTAGGCTGGGCATGGTGGCATATGCCTTTAATCCCAGCACTCGGGAGGCAGAGGCAAGCAGATCTCTGTAAGTTCAAGGCCAGCCTGGTCTACATAGAGAGCTCCAGACCAGCTGGGACTAAAAGGAGACCTTGTCTGAAAAAAATAAAATAAAATACTGTTCCATCATGCACACCTTACGTTTTTTAAATTTATTTTTTCTTTCTTTTTTATGTGTATGAGCGCCTTCCTGCAAGTATGTAGTTGCACTATGTGTGTGCAATGTCCATAGAGGTCAGAAGAGAGCATCAGATCCCCTGGAATTGGAGTTATGGATAACTGTTAGCCACCATGTGGGTGCTGGGGACCCCAAACCTGGGTCCTCTGCAAGAGTAGCCATTGCTCTTAACTGCTGAGTCAACTCTCCAGCGCCCTTTTTTTTTTTTTTTTTTTT